>AFRD01000037.1:0-132486 GCA_000222875.2 Periglandula ipomoeae IasaF13
CACTGCGATCTGGCAAAACAGGTATCTGCGCACAATAAAAATGCTTTTGACTAACAGGGACGCCTTGAGTCAAGTTTTACAATGGCCGGTAAGTGCCTATTTGGCTGCTAACCCTCTACCAAGCATACGCCCATGTTTTCCGAGACATTGATAGTTGTTCAGGATGTGCTACTTGCCGACGCAGAAAGGTCAGCTTAAATCGACGCGGCAATGATGAGCCTTTACTTCCATAACAAGAAGAATTCTAACTGTGGCCAGGTCAAATATGATGGCCGACCAGGGGTCTGAACGCTGCGAAAAGCTAGATCTTCAATGCCTCAGAGAAGGTATCCACTCCCAAAGTTCTGATCCTCAGATGATGTGTGTTTTTACTAATTTCCCAATGATCTATTATAGTAAATCAAAGTAGGAGAAGTATTGATTTAGATGGTCGAGGTGCAGATGTGACCCAGGCAGGCCACAAACGGCTTCGCACAGCAGCAGCTTGTTTGCGATGTCGCTCCAAGAAGCTCAAATGCGACGCTTTGAGACCTGCTTGCACTGCTTGCTCTAAAAGAGGCCAAGAGTGTGAATACGCTGCTTCAGCCAACGGAAAGTTTCCGAAAGCCTTGTCACCAAGGACGTCGCGCATCGCATCACCAGAGCCTGAGGGACGGCAAGGCGAAAGGGAATCACGAGGATCTTCAAGCGCACCAGTATCGAGCGTGTCGCCAAATGCACATATATCCGACAAAGTCAATTCTCTCTCGCATATGGGCAAGTCGGCTCTCGCTGATGAGATCCATAACCAGCCTGCGTACCTTCAAGGCGCAATCAATTCATCCGCGGCCAGCACATCAGATTTCCGACTCAAGGACTCGTTCGAGCAACCTTCAAGACTTGAGATACTCCCTTACTTGGACTCTTTCTTGGAGAATGTCCACCCACTCCTTTGTAACAACTTCCTTCATCCTAACTCACTTTGTGCCGGTATCGACAGAGCGCCACCTTTGTTGTCGCTCGCCATCTGCGGAATATCCGCCAAATTTCTGTCCGGGCAGAACATCCGGAGAAGGAACTCAAACTGGACCGAAGAGGCTAAATCAATCATTAGAAAGAGTTTGTGAGAAAACTCGACGTTGACCATTTCCGCTATCCAGCTTCTGGTCCTGCACGATATGCAAGAGGGTAATTATACTTCGGCTCAGAATTTGATCGGTGCGTGCAGCGACAGTCTGTTTTCCTTTTTTTTTTTTTTTTTTTTTTTTTACAAGCCTTGACTGCTTGACATTGACTCGTTATCTCAGTCATCGCGATTCGAATGTCGCTTGATTTAAGGCTGCACGAGACTGACACCACTGCTTCTTTTCTTCAACAAGAATGCCGTCGACGCCTGATGTGGGCCGTGTCTGTGTCAGATCTACTCTTCAATAATCAGCTGGAAATTGAAGCGGAGCTTATGCTAGACGTGCCCCTTCCGTGCAGTTCCTGGAACTTCACTCAAGGAATCCCTTGTAGAACCCTTACACTTCGACAGACGCCGGCCATCATTGATAACGTTGCGGCGCAGCAATCGACGAGTCCCTGCGCGTTTCTGATAAGCATCCTGATCATACGGCGAAAAGTCCTTCGGTAAGAGACTCCATTCGCGTGGTCTGGTCCTGACTAATTAATGTGATAGATATATTCAGTCCATAGGCGCTTCTTTCGACGTCCCATGGATAGACGGATCGATATTTACGACTCTGAGGAGCGAAATTTCTACTTGGAAGCGTAATCTGCCGAAGAGCTACACCTTCACTGAGACCAACATAAATATGCTCTTACAAGGTGGACAACTCGATACGTTGCTGGTAATACACGCCTTTTACCACCAATGCTGCATCCTCCTGTGCGGAATTTTCCTTCCTGGCAGCCTCGAGTCTGGTCTTCCGCAGCTGACGGCACAAGCACCGCCGCAATTTCTTCAAAATTGTGCTCGGGAGTTTCTTTTTCACGCCAGAGGAATATCAAATGGCATCCAGAGGGTGCTCAAGATCAAGCCGGATCATTTATTCCGCGATCCCTGGTTTTGTGTTTGCGTATGGGACAGCACGTGCGTGTTGCTTTCTGCGATGCCCTGGCAGAAGCACAGTCATGACAGACAAGCGGAAGATTTAGAATTTGTGCAAACGAATCTGCAAGCTTTGCGCAACACCAAGTCGATGATACCACTAGCGGAACAGATTGCGTGTATGCCTTCTCAAAGATGACCGAAAATGGCTCCAGATGACTAACATGGTTCGCAGTATCATCGCTGCTGTACTGTCATACAGTGCTGCGGACTGGAAGACAAGTTGAACCTGACTCATCCGCTGTAAGCAGATTAGCCTGCCTAGAATCATGAAGAATTGCTTCAGCTAATGACCATGCATGGACGCAGCTCTCCCGAGATTGACCCATCAGTCCCATTCCACCTAAAGTCATTCTGCGAGCGATATTTGTTCTTCTCTACGGCCCACGCGGAGGAAGATTCCGAGTGGAATAAGATATTCTCACCTACCGGTGCCAGCATGATTGACGACGACAAAGAAGTTCTGTCTTGCTGGTCTGGTGAACGAATGGCCCAATCGGACGTTCATAAAGCAGAGCTTGACAAACCTTTGAATGCACCAACTTTCGTTGCTACATCTGCATCCAAATTCATGCCTTTCTGGATACCGGGATGGACATGCTCCTACGTTGATGCTGATGTGTCAACCAATGCGCGGTGATGGGGGCGAGCTGTATGGAACTCCAATGATCTCAAGTACAAAGCTTCGTCGAGTAGCCTTATGGCCCTTGTATCAATGTATATATCTGTATGGCAAGATTGGCAAGATTGATGGAGTGGATGTTCCTCGAAATGAGTTCTCTACAAAATGCTCCTATCGCCTTCATGCCAGGTATGTCGTGAGCAGACTATTTGTACGATAGAGTACCCTAATGGCATCTGGATATGTGTCGGGCGGCTTCCTCAAAGCCGCGGTTGCGAGCTCAAGAAGCTGAGTACGCAGTAGACTTTGTCCTATGCCGGCTCAACATATTTAACATGATACTTTTTCTTGCCAAGTTGAATTGGTCCATGAAGCTGGCAAAGCGCGGTTCCTGTTGTCGAAACTATAAGACTTATTTGTATCCCACAATAGTATGAGAAGCGGCGCTTAAGTAAGATCAGCAGCCTCGGCGTAAAATACAGTGAAAGTAGCGAATTCTATAGCGTGATAAGAGTAGCTACCGTTGGTAGCACATTCGTTGGCCTAGCTCGCTCTCAATCAATAAACTACGTGGCGTTAGGAATGTGCGGGCATGATCAGCGTAAGGTGACTGAAGCAAATCACTTGGTGGTGTGCGAGCCAGTTAAGCTGGCTAGCAACAACCCGCGCCACAAAAACGGAGGTCGTTAACGCGGAGTTGCAGCTCTTCATGACCTTGACGAGGCGATTGACTATGCAGAGAAGATGAACAACTTTTGATGGACTGGCTTAATATCTGCTGGCCAACCAGGCGAGATGTAGCAGGGGTTCTGCCATTAAGAATGTATGTCACATAAAGCTTGGGCAATCTCTTTATATTATATCTGAGTGAACCTGAAGCTACTTTACAATATTTCTTTTTTCAATGCGTTATGTGAGAGCCATGTTACGTTAAAATTACGAGATAGTGCTAAGAATAAACAAATAAGAATTAACACTGCATAAAACTAATCTCTTGATGAGGATTATGTCTGCATTAAGTAGGACATCAATAAGACCGTTGATCCAGGGTAAATTCAATGTTTCGTGAAGCTAAGATATTCGCGGTGAGGGACCTCACAAAGCAGAGACGTAGTTAGGTGTCTATAGCACTGTGTAGCACATGATCGACTTCTTCTCGAGCACACAAAATTACGTTATCCCCAAAGGGCCAATGGGTGTCGTGATGGCTTAAGACAAGAGCCTTGCCTCGATCAAGAAGATGGACACTAGAGGCACTATTGGTCATGCTTCTCCCAAGCTTCGACTTTCTGTTGCAGTCAAAGTAGCACCCCACCCCCACCCCCTTCCTCCCCTCCCCTCCCTTTCCCTTTCTCCTCCTTTGACTTGAGCAAATACTGCTCCTTCCTCTCTCCTCGAATCTAAGAGGAGCCTTGGGATCAGCGATAGTTCATGGCCCTAAGGTCACTGAGGAGGCAAAAAGAGGAGTGACTTCTGTGCGAGAGAAGTCGCTTGCCATCTTGTTCTGGGTTTCTTTAGTTCGAAAGTTTGATGATAGAATCGGACGAGGCATTCGAATATCTAGGAAAACGACTAACAGTCAGCCCCCGCAAGCAGCGTCATTTGCCACTCGCAAAAAGTCCTGCATTGAGAACCCCGGCGAAATGTCAGACCTAACAGCCTGCTTCGGTCCATGAGGAGTCTCACATCGAGCTCGATTGGGGAACGCCCACCACTCTCGGCCAACGCTGCCTAAATTCCATGGTTCTCTCCTGTACATTTTGAGTCGTAAGTCTGAGTGCGGTCATTTCATAACCAACTAAATGTAGTCATACACAAATCAACTAGATGTGTGTTTGCTTTTAGTTGTATATGTCAACCCGAAGTTGTTCTGACATTTCTCGGTTCGTCGGCGAATACTGGTAATCAATGCTCGGTGGGTAGCCAGACAGACATCGACAGGCGCTTGCCCAACCTCAAGCGTTCGCGGTGACTCTAGCACAGTCACTCGTCACACTCAAGCCATGTTCTTGTGTTTGCTGCTCCTCTATGTAATGGCCGGGCCGAATCTTTCATTCTTGCCGCTGCCGCCGTCGTTTCTCCGTGACTTCTTAATCAAGGTGGGCCAAAAAATTGATCGTGGTGAAGGACATTTATGGATGCGGTCACAGGCCGCACAGGCCGAACAAGCCGAACCATCCTGTATCTGCGAGACTCGTTTCGCGGCCTATTGATAGCTTTGCAGAGAGATATATTACCGGTATCAATGAGGGGTCGCCGCGATACTAATAAGATCGAGGTATACCGTTTGCATGTTTTGTCGGAACGAAGGAAGACCAATATGTCGTGCTTGATACATTGAGTAGGCCAGGACAAATGACGGGCCCGCGTCCGCCAGCCTTGTTCGCGAGACCCCTGGCCTGGCGGAGCTGTTCCCGTGCCTGACGCCAAATTAGGAAGTGGCCGAATGTGGATCTCTTCTTCATGCCATTTTCGTCCCGTTTCGTTGCAGATGATCCCCACATGTCTCGGACATCATCCGTGCCGTGAGCGCAGAAACATTCAAGCTGTTGGTCAGCGCGCATATTGATCCAAGCAAGAGCAACGAGGGACATCTGAGGAGAAGGGTCGACAGTCCGTCGAAGTCAATCAATTTACGCACGAGATTTAGCGAGATTTCTTGGCATTAGTCTGCTCGCCGCCCCTCACTGTTGGTTGAAGCCTCTCGGCCAGTGTGGCGAGAAACCTGCATGCTAGCTATCCACCGGGCAGATGCAGTGAGGAATCGAACAGCACAACGAACCGATACACCGAGAAATTCACCATGAGAGAGGTAGCGGACGCAGAAGCTTCGTCTTGTCTGTTGCTGCCGCTCAACTGGTTTCTTCAAATGAGGCTCGGGGCCGAAAGCGACAAAGTCGTAACGGGGTTAAGGTATATAGACAATCATACTTTTGAAGAAACTTACTGCTTGACGTTTCCTCACCATCAAAGGCTTCAAAAGGTCTGCAATGACCTCAAGGTTGCCGGTGCGAGCTGCGTGAGTGGAGCTTGCAGAGATACCAGGTTCATTGACTTGTCTTCCTACTCTTAGTGACTTACAGCATCGTATGGAATCACTTGTCCATTGATGTACCTCAGTCTTGGTAGGACTCGATTGGCCCTCATCCCGACGCACGACTGGTCTGCGACCTTACGACGACCATGGACTTTTTTTGGCGACCAACCCCATATGATGTTCCATTGCATAACACAAGGATCATCTGATGGCGGTGGCCAGGTTCGTAGTTCCCTCAGAGACCTCGATCTTCTTGCAACAAGAGGGGTGTGGTGGATGAAGATCAGGCAGCCGAAGGGTATAAAAGCAGGCTATGGTTCCGACATTCTGAGGATAGCATTAACTACAGACTCGTCACTTCAGTTCATTCGCACACATTAGCCGCACAACCTCCGCACCGCTACAATGAAGACCAATTTCCTTACCATTGCTGCTCTGGCAATCGCAACCATTTCTGGTGCGGACGCCAATCCCTCCAGCTTGCCAATGGGAGTTGAAATCACGGAGCGCGACGGCATGACTCTGGTTAGAGAAGTTGTACGTCATGCTCTCATCCTTTTATGAAAGTATAGAAAATAAATGTTCCTAACAATATCAACTGATAGCCTCACCAGCATCTCGGCGTGGAAAAGCGATGCAGAGAGTGCGTTCACCTTGGTGGCCGTTGCACGATTGGCGACGGAAGCTGCTACGCTGCTGAGCACGGAAGCTGCACTTGGTGTGGAAATCATTGCAAGTCCATCTGCGTCCCAGACGGAGAGAGCTGTCAGAAGTGGTGTCTGTAAAGGCTTCAGATATAAACCGAGTCGATTATTTTTTGTATTTCACGGCTCTTGATGGAAGTAAAGGGAAGGTACTTACTGCACTCATTCCAAAGATGAGGTGTTCTTAACATGAAAACTGCCATTCGTTTCAGCGCCAAACAGCGAAGTCGGAATTTGAGGCTGGAGGTCATTCAGATGTGTACGTACATGAGACAATAGTTCCAGATCAAAAGATGTCATAAGTCAAGGAAAGGTGATAGTCATGGCCTACTAGACTTTCAGCTATATTCAAGAAACGTGAATTGAAATCAGCGGCTACTTAGAATGACTCTTTGATGCTTGGTTCCACGCATAAAGACAAGGACGTCTCGAGCCCTTGCCGCCTACGAGGGCTGATGGAGAAATGGAAGCCAATGGGAGGAACTTCGTTGACATTGTAAGATGTGCAGACCCTGGCACGTGGACAGTCCCCCTAGCCGGCCCCGAGTGATCAAAACAAAGTCAAGGATGCAGCGCTTCTGCATGGCTTCCTCCATTCGGATTTTTCGGCGGAAGCACTTCCCACTGGAACCACGTCCATGCGGAGTCCATGCGGCTGACCGGTTCTTTTAATCAATCACAAGGCTCCCCAGCTCAAGGTCCAGAGTGTATCGAACGAAGCAGTCTACGGGGAACTGATGGGATCACTGTGTTCTGCAAGCATTGTAGTACTACGTAGATATGAAGCGCTTCGCAGCAACATCTAAGAGTACGGCAAAGACATGCGCATCTCAGCGCTGTTATACAGGGTGTCAACAATTGAGAGCGCTGGTAGCCACCAAACTCGCTGCTGGGCGCTCCGCATGGAAGACGCGGAACCTGAGTCATGCAAGCTGACGACAGCGGCAAGTCCTGCGATCCGAGAGGCAACGTCTTGTATGTAAGAGGGATTACATGAGTGTGACGAGCACGGCCCTGCGACAGGCGTCCTAATACGTCGCGCGATCGGCCGAAGGGGCGAAGTGAAGTCAATCTGCATTGTCCCCACTGCCCCTCTGAAACCCGTCATTGGAACCCCTGGTTCGTCCGGGGAGCACAGCGTTGTGTCTCCGGACGGGGCTTGGGGTGGGCCTAGGTGGGCGGCTAATCTCCAGCCGCTGAGAACATTCCCGTCGAGACAGGATGTCAACTGGTAGCAGAGCGGACGTGTCCCTTGTTGACGCGATGCAATCAAAAGAGGGGAGTCAGTCGGCCGGCGCGAGCAAGCAAGCAAGCAAGTGCCCTTGGGCGGATGGGAATTGCTGTTGGAGAGAATCGCCCTGCTTCGTTATCAATATACCTACCTAGGTACCTAGTTATGTGCCTGCGCCTGTGCCTGTGTAATTGTCCTCTCCTTTCTCCGCCGTTTTCTTTCCTTGGCTACCCGAACGCGGGTTAACGCAACGAGGGTCTCGGAGACCACCGCGCCACTTCGGCTAGGCCAAAGCCACGCAGGTGCCAACGCCAACGCATGCCGCCTCCCGTGTCGAGAGATATGGTTCGTGGACGAATCTCGAGCCCACAACCATGTACAAGAGCTGGGTGGCATTTTGGTCAGCAGCAGAGTGTTGGTCGACAGTCTAATTATGGTTGCGTCGTCTGGACACCTTGACGGCTGGGTGCAATACTACACATGAACATTCTTGTCGAGGCTTGTCCCTAAAAGGACTACCTACCTAGGTATCAAACCGCTCACATCCATGGCAACGAGTTGTGGTAAGTGGACATAATATCCATTACACACTCATCACCCAGAGCTTACTCCGCAATCTTGCATTTTGTGCACGTCTCAGTGAGTGCCTGCGCACGCTGACCCAACAACCCTCCACGTGACGTTGGCAAAGGGGAAGTGGCTCAGACCAACTGACGAAATTTCGTCGGGGGCATGATTGAGAAATCAACCTGAACCTACAGAGCATCAGTAATGGCTGCTAAGTCGCATTCAAGGAAGATCCTGGGCATAGGACTCTTCCTTCTGATCTGGTGGGTTTTCTTTGGATCCGCGCCGCACGCTGGTGGCTTTCACGAAATCACCACGACCATACCGCTCCCGCCCCTAGATTTCTTGAAGGCGACTTCGGGTCGCGCCCAGAAACATGCTGAGTACTATGCTTCCAAGGCGGCTCACGACTTTTGCGTTGCACATGGATATTCGGTTTTTATGCCGCGGAGCGTCTCCAGTGAGCGCAAAGTATACGACCTCGTCATGGTGAACAACGAGCTGGACTTTCTCGAGATTCGGCTCAACACACTGTACGACTACGTCGACTACTTTATCATTGTCGAATCACCAAAAACGTTCCAGGGTGAGAATAAGCCCCTCATAATCAGAGACAATTGGGCCAGTTTTCGTCAGTATCACGACAAGATGGTTTATCACGAGTTGATATTCCCGGCAGCATTCAATCCACATCGAGCGTGGGACTACGAAGACTTGCAGCGAGATGCCATGTTCGATCAAGTGATGCTTGGAATGAAAGGCCGAGGGGCTCCGACCGCAGGAGACGTAATAATTGTGGCCGATGTTGATGAGATTCCCCGTCCACAGTCTCTGCTCGTGCTCCGTTCGTGCAATTACCCCCGGCGCTTCACCCTCGCTTCCAAATTCTACTACTACTCTTTTCAGTTTCTGCACAATGGACCGGAGTGGCAGCATCCTCAAGCCACCTACTACCAAGGATCCCGCACCCTTAAGCCTACTAATCTGCGCAATGGGGATGGCGGTTTCGCTCCGCTCCGCGGCCGAGAAAAAGGCATCCTAAACAACGCAGCGTGGCATTGCAGCAGCTGCTTCGCGACAATGGAGCAGTTTCTCAACAAGATGGCCAGCTTTTCTCATGGGTGGATGAATGCCGAGGAGTACAGGGACAAGGACAAGATTGCTGCTGCCGTCAGAGAAGGAAAGGATCTCTGGGGAAGAGAACAGGATACCTTCACCAAAATTGAGGGGAACAAGGACCTGCCTCCTCTGGTGCTTGAGGATTCCAAGCGCTTTGGCTACATGGTAGACCGCAATGGCCCGTCAGCAGGCTTCACAGATTATTCACAATAGGTTCATTTACCACAAAACAGAATTTCGTCTCGAGGGCCTCAGAGCGGCGCAGAAACCTTCTCGTCCTCGCGAACTCAGCGATTGCTCTCCCGGGCGCTAGAAAGTATATGGTCCGCCCCCACCATCAAGCGTAGAGTGCCGAACTACTCATTATTCGTCGACCAGCCCGATCCGCTTCGAGCACCATGGAAGTGGGATTAAGGAGCAGCACCCCTTTTCATCGCGCAGCACATATTTGTCACTGATAGTCCTTTCGTCTATGGCACCTTGCAACGTTGCTTCGGCCATTGAACTGCTCGTTCTCATCATGTGGCCATGCTTTCAACATGAAGCCGTCTCTCCTTTAGTCTCCATTGTCTCCACCAAAAAACCATCAAACACCACAGAAAAAGAAAACAAAATCCTCGACTGCTTAGATAGAGGTAATGCAGCCATTCGGAGCCATCATATTCCTTCTTGTCTTCCTCACGGCGCACGCAGCCTCTGGACCTCGATCATAGCCACGTGAACCGAACCCGGCGTTTCCTCTATTGCCTTTAGGTCGAAGCCACCAAGCGTGCTCCGAGGATGTCCAATTTGTCATAAACCCATGGGAGGCTGACGCTGTTGCTGAGGTGTACATTGTCTTAGACTAAGCTCATCGTTCATGATCACGCCATGCCTGCTGATCACGTATTAGCGTTCTTGGAGGTGCTGGGTCGTTTTTGTTATGAGAGTCGATAACGAGAGGGTACGGTCGTTGAACTATGCATTCAGCGTGCGAAATCCGCACCTTTATTTTCTCTGTCCTACCTAAAGGCATGCACAAGTCAGCATACAGGTAGGTCATAAAGGAACAAATCGGACGTATCTCGTTTGCTACAATAGGCAAACCCCGAGATGGAAAGTACTAGTGGAGTGCTTATGCCCGGCAGCAGCAACATATTCAAAGATCAATTCGTATTGAACTCGTTTTTATCTTCCAGCGTTCGTGTTCTTCATAGTCAGAAATGGTATGCGCTATGCCGATGGGGAGACGCTCCTCTAGGGTAGCCAGCTGTTTCTCAAATAGACTGTCCCTTTATACCACCAACCCAGACGTCCTTCCGGTTCGCGCCTGCCAGCAAAACAGGCTGGAAACAACTTGGGATATCCATCGCTGCTTATCGTGCTTGTTATTCGAAACAGTTCATGCTTCCTAAACGCCATGGTACGTGTACCCAATTTCCCCAGAAGAGGGCTCGTGTCGGTATGTCGCGTCTCGTTGTCTGTTATTTGGCCATGATCTCAAATTGTATTGAATCCAGTTGCAACAGTATATGCAGTACTGCTTTGACCCTAGTCACACCTTTACACCCATCCATCCTAACACTTTCCTAATCCTCTGCAATCTCCACAATGGGACCCTCGTACTCCCTATGAGCCCAAGCGAAGTAGTAAATAACACTAAAGACAAAGATACCACCCGTCATGACAACAGCGTAGTTCATGTTCTCGGCCGTGACAGGCAGACCGGGAGGCCAGAAGCTGAAGAACCAGATGACGACCAGGTAAATGCACGAAAAGGCATTGTTGGCAATGCCAATGGCGCCAGGCAAGTGCCAGGGACCCCAGACCAGTTTCTGACCGGCGGTGTTGGCGAGAGCAGGCAGCTCGGTGGGATCGGGCATGCTGAAGCCAGTTGTGCAGCGGCGATAGAGGAGTAGAACCGCGACGATGAGGTAGGAGTAGAGGCCGGAGACGGAGATGGAGACGATGCTGTTGAAGGCGGTGACGGAGCCAAGCTGGATGAGGGCGAGGAGGCAGCAGATGATGGTCGTGACGGCGACGGCGAACAGGGGGACAGATGTGCGCGAGTCGACCTGCGTTGAAGTTAGCAGTGGAATGTTACCAGCGCACCGAGAGGGCACAACTTACCTTGGATAGAGTTCGCCAGAATGGCAATCCACGGTCACGGGCAAAGGACCAAAAGACACGAGATGTAGAGGCAAGCATGCCTACAGTCGCACAGATACCCAGCGCAGTGATGATGGCAGCCATGGTAGTGGCACCGGCAATGTTCTTGGTGCTGTTCAAGAAGATTTGCATGTGGGGGAAGCCCGTCTTGGACTCGAGGAGCTCGACAATGTTGTCGCCGAGACAGAACAGCACAGCCAGAGTCATGGCAAAACCCGTGTTACCATTGATCAGCATGCTGATGAGAATAGACTTGGGCACCACGACGGACGGGTTCTGCGTCTCTTCAGCCATGTGAAAAGCGGCGTCGGTGCCGACAAATGCAAATACATTGCCCAGCATACCGACCATGAAGGACAGACCCTGGGAGGGCCAACCACCGTTGTTCTGGAAGTTGGTGAAGATATCAGATGCCTCTCCGTGAGGAGACAAGATGGCGAAGAAACCGAGGATGTGCAGAATCAGAATCAAACCCTCGAACTTGGGCAGCGCAGACGAGACAATCGTGTTGATGAAGACTGCGAAGAAGATGACGGCCCAGAAGAGCAATGTACCCTGTCATGGCTGCGGTTCGTAGTTGTAGTACGTGGCCGTCATGGCAATCATGCCCTTGATCATGTTGCCCGTCAGGGAACCGCTTGATGCCACGGAGCCCTGCCATCCACCGACCGTCAACCATCCTGTGATATAGCTCAGGAACTTGGCGCAGGATCGGGGTGCCAACATAGCCACCCAGTGATATTGACCACCAGAAGTAGGTGCCATGGAAACGAGTTCTGAGAGAGTGGTGAAGACACTGATGTTGCCGAGCCAGACAATCAGGTAGCCATAGATGACACCGGCAGGGCCGCCGTTGGCGAGACCTGGCGCGGACAAAACCAGTGAAGCTTCCCATGTAATTAAGATGGTGCAGCTAAAGCCCAAAATAGACATGAAGCCAAAGTTTCGCTTTCATCAGAGTCAGTGATCCGTTTCGGAGAATTTCCTGCCTTCTAACGTGAGATCCTTACCTTGAGCACGGGCTTCTTGCCTAGCCGAGCCAATTGCTGGTTATCAGCATAATCGGCATCAGACATCTCTTCGACGGGCGTCGTAGCCATCGTCTTGGCCGTGGCGAAGTTGCCCAGCTCGTGGCCTTTTTGGGCGCTCATCTTGTTAAGCGGCGCACTAGATCAATTAAAACGAACAAGTATAGTACATAAGGAGCGTGTAAGTGTAAATTAAGACAAAGACGAATGGAGAAGAAAAGGAAGGATGGATGGTCGTACAGGAAGACGAAGGAAAGGGAAAGGATGCAGATCGGACGCCTCGTTCTAGAAAAAGGGAAAGGATCGGGAGCGACTTTGTATGCACAAGTATTATCGCGTCGTCTAGTCTCGGCTGCATGTAACGTCTGGCGGAGCTAGCACCGACTTGTGTGGACTGGCAGACAGCGGCGTAGATTGCACGGCTTCGAGACCCAATCTTCGGTACCAGGTTTGCAGTGAAAGGATACATGTACTGTATCGTACACGGGACTACATGGTATTGGCCACGTTCTCAAGCACCCCGAGGCTGCGACGGACGGCTCTAGTGGCCGTCGTCTGTGCCAGCGAGCTCCATCATCTCCATCGTGTGGCGAGTGGGAAGATGCTCGGCGTCTAGAGATTCAGTCAACCGCGCGAATGCTTGTAAGTATCTTGGGCGTCGGCCAGCTCGACGGTGGACAGCACTAATCCAGGGTCTTCCAACGGACGCTGCGAGATTGGGTTTAGCCTGGCTGCTCTGGCTGAGAGTGCGAAAGGGGTCTGGTTCAGTGTAACGAAGCGACGATTGACAACGGCGTCGTCGAAGATTTTTCTTTCTCAATGCTTTGCTCTGCGTGGCAGGAAGGTGCTTGCTAGGCTCGAGGGGTCGCTGCTGCCAAGAGAATTGGCCTTGGGAGGCTTGACAGGGTCTACTGGGCGGGGCTAGCCAACTTACAGCAGCGGGGGGCGTCGCGAGGGCCGCTGAGGACGGCCGAGGAGAAAAGCAGTCGCACCGCGAGGCACAGAGAGACAGCGACGTGAGCAACAAACTGCAGCAAGTGGGGAGCGCGGCTGTCGCTGGAGCAGAACAGAGTAGACGTCTGGCGGAACATCGCGGTGGGTGGGCCAGGCACTGGTGGGGCTCTGGAGGTTTTCTCCGATCGCCCCCTTGGTCCCCTTGTCTCTCCTCTCTCATCCCCATCGCTCGTAAAGCAGACTCCAACCAGCTAGCTCTCGTCCCGTCGGCCAAATGCATTATGTCCGGTGTGTTCAGTCACTTCCACTGCGCACTTTGGTACTGGTACCGGATACCTACGCTAGCAGCAGAGGACTCCTGTACTTACGTGGTCGGTACGTGCTGGACTCCATCGGTGACCCCATCGGTCCTACAGCCTAGTCAGTCCCATGAACCACACATCTCCAAAATCTGGTTCGTAGCACCGTCCCTTGTCCCATAGTCCATTGGCTGACTCCATGACCGTGTCTGGACGCATAATTCTCCAGAAAGACTCCATCACTGCCCAGATATCAACTTGTCTTGGACCACTACCAATCTCTTGGCCTCGTGTCAATCGCGTGGCCGTCTCAGCTGAACCAGAGACTCGGGAAGAATGGAAACACGACATCGTGTAACACGATCTGCATCAACGGCTGTTCTAGAATAAATGGGATTTCATGCACAAATGCTTAAATGTTCCCAGTTTCATGGATTGTAGACTTTGCAAGGACCAAAAGGGAGAAAAAGGCGTTTTATGGCAGAGGATTCGGCACGGCCGGTAGGCATGGTTCCTTTTACCCCTGTTCTTCATTATACGTGACACTCTTCATTCGGCTTCTGCGCCGAAGTATCCAGCGACTGTGAGGCTCGTGAATTGGAAATACTGTCATGCCAAGTGGAAGCCCAGCCACGTGGTGATATACCGATGCCCTGCAATAAAAGACTGACATACAGGCATCGGCCATTACACCTCTCGTCCTCCACACCTGAGAATATTGGTTGTCGGAAATTAATGTATTCTAAAATAATCCGCGCATCTAGATCCAATGTTTCTATACCAGAGACATCGTCCTATAGTACAAGGGCTTGCGCCCTGCAGTCGCAGCGCCACCGCTCCATGGTTGATGCTATTCTCTTTCCACGACGATTGCGTTCCCGGACGCCGTCAACCCCCACAGAGATTGTCTGTGCAAAAAATCGAATACCCTCATGATCTAGTCTGAGCTGTCCCTTCTTGCCGTCGTCTCCACATCCACGTGCCATGTCTTAGTTTGTTGAATGAGAATGGTTTGGCTCGTGTGGCTCTGGCAGTCCCATGCCGTGTTGTCGCGGGAACTCAATACCCCAGTTACCATTGCCATTGCCCTTTCGGTTCTTGTGGATTTCCACTAATTCGAATAGCTTGCTTCGCTGGGAAGCTTGTGTATCCATGGCACTCGCTGACCGTGAACCTTTGACGCCACAGTGGTTGGAGCTGTGATTGCCAGATTTGTTACCACTTCGTTGATAACTGCCATAGCCGTTGCTGCTGGATTTGCCCTGTCGGCGAAGATCATCGATACGGATTTGTCCCGATTCTAAGCTGTCGAGGAAGGGTTTGAGGTTGGGGATGCAAATAGTCAGAATGCTCAAGCATTGCACGAGTGCCATGATGATGGACCACTCCCACGTGTCGAAAGTCGGGTCGTTCGTAGTAAGCGATCTGTCGGCGTAGGCGATTTGCACAATGACGGCGGGTGTTACAATGGTTCAGTCAGCTCAAGTCTATCTATGCAAGGACGTCAACATACAATATTCGGCTGCCAAATACGCCAATGACCAGTGTCTTCTTCGCCCAGGTCGTTTGGATCTTGCGAATATTCTCAACCATGACCCCAATGATGGCCAGATCGGTAACAATGTTCATGACACAAAAGTATGTCCAGAACAGAGGCTGCGTCTACTTGTTAGCCAAAAACCTAGCATAATTGGCTCGATTTCTGTGGGAGTCGCACCCTGTTGATGCATTTGTGATTCAGTGAGTCCCATGGTGATGGCAGCTGGCACTGAAACAAAATAACCACCAAAGCCGTCCCTGCCCAGACCAGCGTGACAATACCGATGCCGTGGATAATCGTTCTATGTTTTCGGTGTGCAATGTTTATGGTTGTCGCTGCCGACGATATCTTGGCAAGGCCGAGAGCTGCAATATACAACAAATCGTTTGCGTATCCGCCCTGCGTTGCGTAAGAATTTGTACTGCAACTTCTCCGCCAGTCTTGTAGAGTAAAAGAAAGTTACCTTTAAAATAGCACTTATCTGGCTGACGCTCAAAGCATCCCTATGCTGCCCGAGGCCTATCCCACTCTGCGCGATGGTCGTGATGAACTGTCCGACGGCCAACGCCTTCACTTCTTGTCAGAGAACGCCAACCCCGGAAAACGGCTTCCTGATGCTTCTTGGGCACTTAATGTCGCAGCTACAGCTAACCAGTCGTCCGTCTTCAACGTCTTAATCATGTGTAGCTTGGTGCCTGACTGCGCGAGAGCGGAAAGGACCGCAATCACCAGAAACATCCATGCCAAGATCTGGATGAGTGGCGACTTGTTGGAGTCGGTGATTTCGACCTGAGGGGTAGCCATGATCGGTCAAAGAGGTTCACGGCTGAATGAAGGCTGACAACGCAGCGTTTATGCGGTCAAGGGCCAAGCATATATCATCTTCTTCCTTGCCACAGTATTGGACGAATGGCGAGAACGATCCTAGTCAACGATTTTCTAGAAGACGTGCAATCCTTCCTCTCTGATATTCTGTGGAGTTTTCCGTCATGAAATATGCAAATGCCACTCCCATTAGGCAAAACCAGAAAACCAACGACCGAGACGATGCACATGCCCATGGTTCGAAAAGGTCCGCTATGCTTGATTTGGTACGTGGCGTGAGACTAAGTGAACGGTGCAGACCCGACAAGCTCCGTTCAGTCCGAACCGCGCAAATGTGTCTTGGAAAGAAGAGCATGTATACATACATACGCGCTCCTGTGTTATACGGATTAGATCAGTTCGTCTGCTAGAGGCATCCAAGAATACAGCGGAAGGTAGTCCACCCAGCGGATTTTCGTCCCAGCTCATTACCCCTACAACAGAACCCTGGCAAGCACCCAACATGGCCTAGTTGCGGCGCCATCAGAGCCACATTTGTCATGGCCAGGGGTGATCGCCAGCCTGACGCCGCACCTTAATGGCAGTTCCTGGGTCCGCAGGCAGGCTTCTTTCGGCCCCTGGTCGGGAGCTCAAACGAATCGAAGTAACCAGTCGCTGGTCCGCGCTAATCGAAGACAATGAAGCAAGCAGCTGGCTCTAATAACAATGGACTCAGTCTCTGTTGTTACAGCACTTCCAACAATGCAACTTTACCTCACACAAGGTGTCGACCAACGAAACCTGTTCCGTTAATTTCCAGAACGAACGAATAGTATCCTTTCCAAAGCCGAAATCAATGAAGATCTGGAGCCTTTGATCCGAGAAGCCACCGATCGGTGGTAGAGTGCCACACCCTCCAACAAGCCTCGCAATTCTCAAGCTGGGAGAATTTCATCCCATCGGAGCCCGCCACAGCTTTTAGTCCATTTCCTCGGGGGGGCCTTGCAACTAAGAAATCGGCCACAACAGCAGCATCTAAATTGCCTGTATTCTAGCCCAGAACGGCGATGGAAGATCCCAGTCTCAGCCTCCAGGCGTCGTCCTGGTTGAGGCTCGCAGTGAGCTAGACGGATAGCGACGCGCATCCCTGAGCCGAACCAGAACGCGGCTGGCCGGTAATAAAGAGCATTTTTCTACTGGTGAGGCATGAAATCGATCAAGCAAACCGTCGGGAGGCCAGAACCAAACAGAGGGGACGACGAGAATTCTGTGAAGATCACGTCTCGCCTTTCGTATTAGAAAGTTGATGCATGAACACCACAGCTGAACAAAGTTTGGTATCAGAGGCTCAACGTAGCATTGGGCTGAAGAAGCAGTCCGTGGATGGTCAAGAGGCGAAGTGTTCGAGACGGAGATGACTCCGGCTGCTGAACGATTTCGAATGTTGGTGCCAGAACCGGCAAGAGGCGGAAAAGGGCGACTTACTTGCCTGGTGAGCCAGAGCTGACAAGCTAGAACCGTAATGAGTGTCGTGTGAGGTGAGGCCAAGCTGAACTAGTGCAAACACCAGCCAGTCAGCGCTGCTAGCCATCACGCACTACCCGATTTGCATCTTTTGCGACGGCGTTTGGAGTGTTAGAACGTCTCAAGAGGGCGATGCATGCACCTCTCGATGGTCGTTCATGTTTGGCGGAAAGGAAAGAGACACTGCTACCCTGGAGTTTCCGACGTTGTCGACGGGTCACTTCTGTTGCTATTCCTCGCCCCAACCCCTTCAGAAGACAGATTTCTTAATTCGTGGTTCTTCCCTTGACGTACTGTTTCCAAAAACTGTCCAGCACGTAATAATTGTCTGGATTAAGATTCAGTTGCCGACGTTCTTCGCGACTCGGCCGTTCGAGGCATGGTTGTACACCGTCTGAGTGTTCAGGTTTTCTTCAGATGAGCCGCGCGGTCCGCTGTCGTCATGACCCTTGCCAGTGGGACTTGAGGCAGGGGATCTCGAGCCGACAAGTAGGCCGATGGAGGAGTTCGTACGATACAGTCTTATCTAAGAATGCCCCCTTCGTCGGACTCTTCGCACAACTGTGATCACTTAGCATGTGAGAGCCAGCCGACTGGATGTATTTGGAGCATGAGATACTCTGGGGCTACGATCTTGTTGGAAGACACGCCGTGAGAGGAGTGTCTTGAAATGGACCTTTTTGAACAAGCTTGCGATATGAAGATGCCTCCGGGAATGTTTCCTGTCCCTTCAAGGTAGGACCGCCAGACACTGAGCAGAAACATATCCCACCACAACTTTCTCAGCTATGATGCGATATCGGAACATTCAGAAAACTGAATTCTTACTGTACTTCGGTGACAAATAAACATCGCTCTTGAAGATTACGCGCCGCTCGTGCAACCAATTCTTCAAAGCATCTGCGGAGAGGAACAGCAGTAATGGCTTCTAAAAGCTGTCAACTTATGAACAATGGCTTCCATGATCCGAGCATCAGGACATCCCGCTCTAAACATGGTCGGCTCATTTTATTGGCTTCCTCAAAACGGACCAACCACGTGTATTCTAATCTCACGTAGATCTCAATATGGATATTAGAATATAGGAGACATGACAGACTTCCCACCCAAAAGAGTCAACACAGATGACAAACGCAAATCCGCAAGCCTCATCCAGATCCATTAGCAGCTTTCTGAGCTCCATTCTGCTTGTAATCATACCACCTCACCTCCGCTCCTCCTCGAATATTTCCCTGGCGATCATACAGCGACTTGGCGCGAACATACTTGTCGAGCTTCCAATAATTCTCATTGATCTCAGTTGCCACAGCCTCGCGCTGAGCCTTGAGCTCCTCGCCCTTGGGGCCGTCGTCATGCAGCGCCCATTCTTTGGTAATGGCCTCGAATCGAATCGCGATATCTTCTCGCTCCTTGAGGAGTTTGTCTCTGATTTCGGTATCCGCCATGGCCGCGTTTTCGCCCGGTACGGGTTCTTCATACTTGTACTCCCAGTCTTCGTCACCTCCCAGCTCCTTGATCAATTGGTCGGGTGCAATGAACTGCTCGAAGTCTTTTCTTCCGTTGGTGAAATTCACTTTGCCGGCGATGACGGGGTCCAGCCAGCCGTGGATGATTCTCCAGCATGCTATTTGCTAGGTCAGTAAAGCGATTCATACTTGAAGAAATGGGGAAAGTACCCTTGAAGACCCATGGAGCGTTGTGAATCAGAATCACGCCAAGAGACTCAGGGTAGTTTGCTTCAAAGCACATAATCATGAATTTGACGGGGACATAGTCCATGTTTGCGAGAGTGAAGCCAGTCAGATCGAAGATCAGACACTGATAATACTGTCAGCCTTCTCGTCGAAATGTTTCATCAGGTTCCTCGAGGGGCAACTTACAGCGGTCTCGACCGGAGGATTCAGTGCAAAACGGCCAGTCTCGCACATGTACGTCGTGTATCGCTCGATACTCTCCACAGACTGGTCAGCAGCCCTGTGCAGCCTGGCGCGAACAACAGTGATTGGTCGATTCTGTCGATCCACGCCGTGGAAGAAGCTCTTGCCCATGTGAATTTGCTTCAAAAAGTCGTGGCCCATAGCCTTCGCTGCCTTATCTCCGTTCTTCTCGTCCTCAGCCGCGCCGGCCTCTCCATGAGGCATCACGTCATCATCGACATGGCCCTGATTAACTCTCCAATTCAGAGCTTTAAACATCATCATAAGCGACTTATTGATATCCCATTTGCGAGCGCGCAGGAACCGAAGAATGAGCGTATTGGGGTGCTCATGTTTGACGGCACCGATGACCATGGACCGGATGGACTGCGCCGTCTGTCCATGAAGAATTTTTTGGAATTCGCGGATAGATTCTTGCGTCTGAGTTGCCAGCACGTCGCGCAATTGCTGGATTGCTTCCGGGGACTGCGATGCCAAGCCTTCCTTGAACTGCTTGACGGATTCGGGACTCTGCATAGCAAGAAGCTGTTGAAACTGCTTGAGCAAGCGTTGCTGTTCATCTTCGTCCTTTGTGATGATGTTCAGCGCATCAATGATATCTTGCGAGTACTTGGGAGCTGGTGGTGCAGGTGCCGACTTTCGTCCGAACCATCCGGTCGACTGTTTTGTAGACTCGGCTTTGACAGAACCAGCGTCTGACACAATCGGCCCAGCGTTTTCGAAAATATTATACAGCATGAAGACCGTCTGCCACAGCTGTCGAAGAAGAGCTTCTTGTTCTGCCGTGAGGTTGCCCAGGTGGCCCTCGGCGATCTCGTTGGTGGCTGATGCCATGGCTTTTGTGGTCGTAGCGCCGTGTTGCTTTAGGCTTCTGGCTGTAAACGACTACCGCACTGGTTTCTGAAAGCTTTTAAATTCAGGTATGCAAGCAAACGCTTTAATGAATAAGAGAGCCGAGATTCTCAGATTTGGAGTCGGCAGGTGTATCGCAAGCCTCCAAAGCAGAAAAATGCCCGAAAGCCATGCGGAGACGGGACAGCTTTAAAAGAGAGCTAGAGAATCTTCAACGGTCGCGCTAGATGATGAGTCCCAGTTAGGATAACGCAAGGGAACCTCGCTAACGGTCGCAGACGAGCAGATATCATGGGACTTGAACGAAGCATGCAGAGTTTCCGGCCGTTCCAGGTACAACTTTACCTGCGTAAGCCCCATTCAATAACAGCCCCAAATGGGATGTCATTCGATCTGCAATTCGAACGGCCACGGCCAGCCACGCGTGCGGGGTGAAATTAGCTTTCGCCCCGCAATTCCAAGCCATGCACATGATCATCACCTGCAAGAGATCTGTGTGCCTAGGCAAGAGTGCCTGGATTGGTGTCGTATGCTCTGACCCATAAACAGGGCTGAGGAACGGACGGGCCCTGTACTCTTGTCCCTTTGAGCGGGTTGCCAGCGAGCGCCTTCACACGTGCAAGGGGTAGTAAAATAGTCGTCTACACGTGTATTGAGCAATGTTACCCTGCATATGTCCATCGACGGCATCGTACCGAGGATGGAACTCGATGAGACGCGCCGCTAGGCCGGCAGACTGCTCGAAGCTCGCAAGATCAGCATGTAAAGGCTAGAGCTTTGCAAACATACGTCACCCG
The DNA here is from genome assembly GCA_000222875.2 of Periglandula ipomoeae IasaF13. Taxonomy (NCBI): domain Eukaryota; kingdom Fungi; phylum Ascomycota; class Sordariomycetes; order Hypocreales; family Clavicipitaceae; genus Periglandula; species Periglandula ipomoeae. The sequence goes on from AFRD01000037.1 coordinate 21,256, forward strand.
GACACGTTTCCGTGTTTCAAATACTGCAAACATTTCCTAAATCGCATCGTGTGATGTGTGGAGAGCAAAGCTGTCAATTGCGGAGCCGGGGCATCGATGTAGTCCGGGACTTGAACTAGAGGAACTCAAAACTGGTTCTTCCCCACGCTTCGTCGAAAGGGATGCCTAAAGCGGTTTAATTTGCGGCTGGCATTGGCGACAAGTTCCCTGAACGGTATCCGTGAGCTATTGATGCGACTGAGGTTCCAGATCATGACAATGGTCGTCCTGTAGCAATGAAGCGTCCATCAACCAAAAACTTACGCAATGACTTTCACATGAAAATTTTGGAGAGATTTTTGATGTGTTCGCGTACTTGGGCTATTGATCGCAGTCTCGTATACAAGATGGTGCTTGAAACTAAACCAACGGGGTCAGTTTCCGTTCCTCACATACAGCACCAACAACAACCCATATCCTGTACACTTGATAAACCGATTGTCCTCACCTTCTGGTACATACGGCCATACCTACTGGAAAATACGCGGTCTCGTCAGCTCCCGTCTCGTCAAGCCAGCAAGGGGCAGATTAGTAGCTGGATCGGTGACGACCAGCGAACACCGGCTGCTGTATGTTTTCTTTTTGTTCAGTAACTTTTTAACTCATCGAGTGCTCGTCATACGAGGAGACAGCGCCAACTGACCGAATCGCTATGGTGGTGACCATTCTGACTTTTCAACGAACAAGTCATGAACTAATGCTCAGTCTTCATTCAGGGCCACAATTGAACCCACACCACTTGACATTCCAAAACTGCAACAAAAGAGAGATTGACTAAAAATATTATTTCCATTCTTTTCAAGATTATGATGCATTATACAAGGCTTTACTGCAATGCTGTAACCAAGAAATGCAGACTGCAGATTTCATGAGTCGTTATCCTCGATTCATACCCTGACATACCAAGAGATAAGGATGCGCCACGCCAAATGACAAGGAATCAATGAGAGTTATGTTTGAAAGCCCATAGGCTTTGCTTTTGTTTTTCTTTCTGGGCTTGGCCGTTCACGATGGCCCTGTAGGCTGCGACAAGAAAATCCGCGATCGTCGCGTACAGCCAGCACAACAGACTTATTGGCCCGAAAATGCTCATTGGAAGAATGCATACGGCAAAATGACCTGATGAATCATGAGCATTGGTTTTACTGGTCTAGTGTGCCAGGTGACTTACCAAAAATGATTGGCCTGCGAGTAATGGTGTGCCATATCTCGTCCGATGTGAGTAAGTCAACAACCCCGTCCCATTTCCATGGGCCCTTCAATCGAAATTTAATGTTTACATGAGCACCAAATATCCATATTATGAGCATTTTCAATGATTGCCTGATTTTTGTCCCCGAGCAAAATGCAAAAATGTCCCACAGACCGGGCGCCGAGCCCATATCGAGGGCTAGTTGATATGCGTAACTCTCATGATCAACTCCGTACGTGATTCTTGAACCAGGTAGGGTCCGAAGCTTGTAATGGCTTTCGTCCTCGGGCATCAGAGGTCGCGGGATCTTCTGTGACGCTAAGAGGTGCGAAACCCAGAGCTGGGCTTGGAGTTCGGCCAAGGGAGGAATGGCGCCAAGGGAAGGACGAACAAAGCCAATGAAGCCAACAGTTGGATCATTCCGGTTCCATATACTTCTAACATCTGTGCAGTTTGGTGTGGGATATGCCAAGTCTGTCTTCTTGTTGTCGTTGTTGAGGAAAGGAAAGCTTTGTTTGTACCCTGTGCACAGCACAATGATATCCGGCCGGATCTTCTGTTTACGGAGTCGCTCATACTCTGGACGCTTATTGTCGACGAATTCCACATTTCCATTCTCGTCGATGAGCTTTGGCCATGGTGCAAGATCAACTTGTCTACCTTGGGTGTCCGGGATTGGTGTCTGCACGAACGCTGACCGTAGTGCATAGAGCCAAAATCGCGGACCAGGGGCTTGAGGTCGATACGGCTGGCTGATATAGGGGCAAATTTTGATCGACTTGTTGAAGAATACTGCGACAAACGTCAGCGGCAGTTCAATGAAGTAGCGTGCAAAACAAGCGTACTCCTTGATGCGTGGTGGCGTTCCGGACTGATGCCGCCTATCCACTGGTCCATTCCTAATGTTGTGCCCGATGATATAAAAAGCAAGCATTTTATGTACAGATTGTAGTAGCCCCATAGTAGCTTTTCATTCTGCCGCAAGGTCGGGTGCACGTATGCGGTGTCGAACAGGTTCGCTCTGCTGACGTCAATGGGAATGCCCGGCTCGTTTGGATTCGGCCTCTGGAGCGTCGGTAAAATTACTGGACCTGGGTTTCTCTTCAAAAGTGTTAGCATGGAATTATGACTGAGAAGCAGAGGTCTACCTTTGGTGCGAAATGAACCCCGTCCCGATGGCACAGAAGGACTCTCTCCACTCCCGGCGATGTGATGGCGAGATATGCTATATCGGCTCCGGTCTCGCCCGTGCCAACGATCATGACAGTCTTCTTGCCATGAAACTGCTTTCTAGCTTTGAACTGCGATGAGTGAACGACGACAGGTACCTTGTCCACACCTGGTATCGTCGGGATGTTGGGCTCGACGTGTAAGCCGGAGCACACTGCCACGGCGTCGCAATCCCACTCGTCGTGCTGCCCCTCATGCTCGTAAAGAATAGTATGACCCGAATGACGACGCTTCACGGATACAACTCTAGTGTTCAGCTGAATATGTGGCCAAAGACTGAAGTGTGTACAGTAGTCCTTCAGATACTCAGCGTACCGGGTCGCCTTGAGGAAGTCCCCGCCTGTTGGCACTCTAAAGTCGGAAAATGTAGTCAACTGTTTGGAAGAAACCAGCTAAGAAATTGTGAGATGCTTTGTACTCGTAAGGGATTATACTTGGTAGCGTACCTCGGCGTCTTCGTATACTCTAGCGGCGAACGTGCCGCCCACGTGAGGCTGATACTCGAATAATCGAACCTCGACGGGCTCGCAGCCGAGATACTTGTGGGCTTCACTCAAATACTTCAGCGTAGCAAGTCCAGATGGACCTGCTCCTATGACTGCGACCTTCATGGCAAGAACTTTGAGTGACACAGTTTGCGATACCAAGCCCATCGTACGTGGGCTGACTGGAGAGTACGAGGGTGTGACTGTCATATATTTCGAGATATGACCTGAGCTCTGCCTAATTGTTGGTCCAAGCAGCTATACTAATGCCACTCTACGTTTGCTATACTAGTTCAGTTGTCCGTAGGGCTTGTCGCCAAGCATCATGGCGGCTTTGTTGCATAGAACTGACCCATGGCGAAAGACACCAGAGGATCCCCTCACAAACACAGCCTTGCAGGACATTTGTTTGCTCTCTGGACGATGACCATCGGCACTTGGATTTGGGCCTGCTCCTTTTAAAACATCCCATGTCATCCCTCTGACTTCTCGGTGTGACGACGGGATCGACCTGCTGGTTATGCCCCGGCAGCCACCTCGACTATTGCGGAAATGGCCCAGAACGGCTGTGCAGGCGCCCTGCCTGTAAGCATGTAGAAACCGGGGACTATCTTGAAAGTGGAGTAGGATACGGGCTAGAACCCAAGACAGTTGAAGCCATTGCAGGATCTTACACAGAAGCCCGACCCAGCCCTGGTGAGGGTGGTGATCAGGTGCAGACAGAACCGCGTTGGTCAGCATGTTTACTGAGAAGAGTTAGGACTGGGCGGCAAAATCATCTCGCGCCCGGACCAACAAATCCCTCACACCCGCGGCTCCTACCAATTGAAGCACGATACCGATGGAACGGTAGACGCCTATTACGGTGACACGTAATATGTTGGTTGGTTGCGCAAAGAGACTATTGGCTAAGCGGCTTCAGCTGAAAATGCTCCGCATTGGCGACACGGCCTGGAATGAAACCTTTGTCGCCGAAATCGACTCTAGATCTCATGATGTCTTCACGGTGTATCCAAAGGTGGCGGAAGAAGACCACCGCTCACGCTGGTGGCACTGGCCTGGTTGACCAAGCAAGTAACATACTGAGCTTCGTTGTGTCTAGCATCTCTGGGCTAAAAGACTCGGGCTGCAGAAGCTTCAAGGTCAGAATTGTTCCAGCACTCCGTCTACTAGCCAGAGTCGCCATCGACTTGGCACTCCAGCCTTGGCGTTCGGAGAAATCCCCAGTCACCGATGCACAGGCTTGAACTAGGGACAATGGCTACTAATCAGAAACAAATCAGTGCTGATGTGAACTCGTTCAGCCAAAAAATTACTGATACTGAGGCTATGAGATTTATTGCATCCTACGGGCTACGGAGCTGATGTTGGTTGTCTGTGTCGTCTTGTTCCCCGATCCAACCCAAGCCTTCGCACTATTGTGCTGGAACTGCGGAAATAACCTAGTCGCCGCATTCGGCTGTCCGAAAAGGTTCTTGCCTCGGTTGAAAGACTGGTATTCGTGTACACTGAATTAGTTGAGACAGAGAGCTGATCGGAAGCAACATTACACAGAGAAAGCGTGCGTTCGCCTGATGATCAAGTCTCTACACACAGGACCGCCACAAATGCATCGACGGACATGCCACAGCTATCCGGTCTAAGCTTTGTCTGTGCTCTGAACGATGAAGCCCGATCTGAGCTTGGTCCATGGCCCGTGTCGAATAAGTGATCGGCGACTACTCAATGAGGTTACCTGAGGAGGTAGAAGCTTTGGGGCAACTTGACCGACAGACGACCCCGAAGACGTACTCACCAATAATTTTTTGACCTGCATTTGCTGCCGGTATGGATCAAACGCAAACTCGCAAATTTTATGTTTGTGATGTGCCATGCCATTGTCAAAGCGCCGGTACACATCACGTATGGGCCGCTCGTGTTATATGCGCATCTGCAGGTCAATGTTCAGTCATTCTCCCGAGTAGACTGACTTCCAGTGTGTCGCTAATTTCGATCAATTCAGCTGTTTGCCACGGATTGAATTTGAATGGTACCACATACTTAGATAATGATAGTGATGCAGTCATTGACTCAATTGCGGGCGGGTCTGACAAAGCCATGCGTTGTCGTAGTCCATTGATGATGGAATCATGCTGAGCGCCAAGATTTCTATGCGCTTGTCGTCAAAACTCGGCACGCGTTCCAATACCTCGGATCATGCATGCGGTCTTCATAGAAGTGCAGCTGGAGTATCTCAAATATGTGTGTACGGCAGCTCGGTGAGAGGTGTCGGCGCAAGTCACACCAACACAAAGGTTAAGGGCACAGCCTGATGCAGTCCCTCAGTGCCGAAATTTCACGGCACATGAGCATCGAGTTCACAATTCGAGCATGCGGTTGTGGTGTGGGAAAATCCCAGGGGAGCCTATCACCGACACCTGCGCAAGCACGCAGGTTCTGGGATATCACTCGCGTCTCTTCACTGAATATTACGTCATGTGTGACTGAGCAAGCCGAAAATGAAACTTGAAGTAGACTGAGTCTCAGCCGTATTATGTACAAGTTGAGAAATAGAGAATAGAAACTAATTGAGAGCAAAGCAAAGGCGTCTTCTCAAGCCTTGAGGGCCAACAGCTAGCATTTGCTAACCTCCCCGCCTGTGACAGAATACACTACTTCCTTGCTCTGCAACACCTCAACGCCTCGAACCGGGTCGCTTGCCAAAAACACCTTGGACGCGCTCTTGTCGACAAAATCACAGACCACGGGGTAGTACACCTGCTGTGACGGGTCAACTGCGACATAGAGGCTCTGGTCCTCGGGCCCGCGGAAAGGAATCAGTGCCACAGAGACTGAGGTTTGTGGCACCTCATCCGCGTCGCTGGCTCGAAGTCGTGAAACACCAAGTGCGGACATGGTATTGCTGTAGTAATGTATCGGCCGATGTACGCCATCATACACAACTTCCGATCGCTGCGTGTTCTCCCACAGACTGAAACAGAATTCGTTGTTGCTGTTGTCGTTTCGGACAGCATAAAGATTGCCGTTGGCGCAGGACACAACCTTGGTAGACTCGTGGGGATTTAGAAGCTGTGAAAGCTTGGTGTTGACGGTGTTGTCATATAGTTCGACGGGGACAGTTGCCATTTTGTACGTGAGCTAGCTTGACTTGTTGTTGTGAGTTGATGTTGTCGGCCAATTATTGTTCCTGGCAATTCTCATTGATCGGGGTTGATCATCAAGGGTGGTCCGCGGTGCATTAGTGGTAGGAATAGTTTTGCTGGTTTTTCTTTTGGTTAGCTAGGAAGGATAGCGCGTCTTTAGGATAGCTGCCACTCACCCAATACACTTGGAGATCAAGGATCTGTCGTTAGTATCAAGTGCAGGAGCGTCACTGGGATCTACGAGGCCAACCCAAAGCCTATTGCGCCAGCTGATCTCGGCCATGATGCCGGCACAGCCATGTTCGAAGCCGCCTACGATCTTGCCAGAACTGTCAAGCTTGGCAGATCCTGCCGCTCTGGCGGTTCCCTTGATCGAAGGCTCGTCAACGATGCCAACCGCTTTTTCCCAGGTAGAGATCTTCAGACCGCACTTCAATCCTACAGGGAGACCAAGCTCTGCTGAAACGTCGATTTCTCCCGCCGCCTCGAAGACAGGCTTGAAGTATGGCTCCCAGCCGGTCTTTTTGTTCTGAGCTGGGTCAACGAGGTCCATGAGCACCAGAGAATCTTGCAATCCCATCTCTGCGCCAGCTAGCAGGCTGCCCTTTGCCGATGCAGCGAGACCAACACGGGCTCCTAGAGAGACATATGGTCCAACTGTGATGACTCCATAAGAGAGCGCCGGCAGGCCGTACGTGAAAAGATCCGTGTGGAAGTCCTGTTGAATCCTCGCCTGGCCATCAAGGTCAATTTTCAAAACAAATTGCATGTTGGTATTCAACTCAATGCGTCCCTCCTCGAGGCCCTTGAGCAGTGACCATTTCGCCCGCCCGGCAACTTTGGCATGGCCAGAGATACCGCAGCCAACATAATACACGTTCAAGTTTGCGGAGACTGTGGGATCAGAGGACTCGAAGGTTTTGAGAAGAATCGTGTCACCCCATGGTGATTGTGCCTGCACAGCACCACCGAGAAGAGTCTTGGCAGCATTGTTTGGTGAGTCAGGATCGGGGAGCTTGAAGGAAAAGTCACGATCAATGCTGCCGCCAATAGATAGAACATTGGCCACCGCGTCATAGACAGTCTTGAGAGCCTTCTTGAAGAAGTTTCCAACACTGGACCAGAAGCCACGCTGAGCAAGGGATCTGCGTCGCATCTTTTCGCCAATAGGAGACAAGGGAGTGTTTGTTGAGTTGAGGATGCTGGAGTTGCTTGAAATCAAGCCTTTCAGGAAACGCTCAGATTCGGGGCTCAGTTTGCCATATCCAAGGTTTTTGTCGAGGATTTGGTCAAAGCTGGTCCCAACGCAGGCTGTAGATAGTCCATTGATAGTATCAGCAGGAGCATGGCAATCCAGCTGTCCTGCGGTACCATCAAGATTGGCATTCACCACGGTCGCGGAAGTTGCAGCGGAACTTGAGGTAGCGGATGGCGATCCCCAGGCGAAGGCATCGCCGGAGGCTGTCGCAGAGGCAGCAGCAACTTTCTCTTTTCCAGCATCCCACCAGCCCCATTCAGTCTCGCCCGAGGTAGTGACTTCATCAGGATGCTTTGAGCTGTCCTTGGCGACAACAGATAAGTCCTTTTTCTTGAAGTCCAGATCTGTGACGTTGAAATAGCATCTTTCGCCCTTGGCGTAGTTGCCACAACCGGCAACGTAGGCAATGAGAACCAGACCATTCTCAGTAGACCAGCTGTCCAGTGCGTGATTGAAGGCATCCTGGCTGTTGAATGACGCCGTGATTCCTATTTTAGGGTCGTATTTGACTGTTACATGATCGGTGTGATCAATGTTGACCGAAGGAACGGTGAAGTAGTATGTGAGGAAAGCAAAGTGGCCAGACGTGGATGGATCTGATTCGTTAGTTGAGTTAAATGAAAAGCAATTTGGGGACCAAATTCTTACCTGAAATGCCGTAGTACAGTTCCGAGCTCTTCTGTGGCTCAATAGGAATGACGTTTTCCACAGCTTTTGTATCGTACGACCAGTGAACGTTCGGTGACAGTTTAGCAGACGGTGCAGTATTCACAAACGTCGGCGTCGAAGACTGTGTGGTTGAAGGTTTTGGGGAAGGGTAATTGGCCGCACATCCAGGGCCGTCTGTCGGTGTTTCAACTTGAACCACAGTTGTGCCATTAATTGTCCCATTTTGGAACGAGTATCGCGGCTGAGCTGCTGCGAGAGAAAGGGGCACTACTCCCAGTAAAAGAGCGACTGAATATGCTAAAGACAGCATTTTGAGTAGAGAATGAACAATTACATGAACGAGCGAACGAAAGAATGAATGAATGAGAGTCGGTAATAAAACTTCAGTCTAACGACCATATGACATTGTCATTGATGGGAACAATGCCGACTTTAATAACTTCGACAATTCCCACTGTGTCAACGACGACCCGGGTGAAGAGGTATATTTGCCCAGTCGTCCTCACGCAAATTCATTGAGAGCAAGATCCTTTCTGCACTCGTCTAGTCGAACCCACGGTGACGAGAAAGTATGGCCATGATCACGACCGGGAATTAGCCTATGCTCCCCGTCTATACAAGGGAACCCCCTGGCCTTATCGACGAGCACATCACATGGCGACAGACTTTTGGGCATGTCGCCCGGTGGGGAGAGCTCAAATGGGTATAGGTCCTATAATACGCCCGTCTTAATGGGGACAAATCCGGGAGATTATTTCCTTTTCGACACTCGTACTTGCGTTGTGGCTATGGATGAAATCTCCACGCAAGTTCACCCCGCTTGAAGCTGCTTGGTGTATTCCATCTACACTAGTCGAAGGATTGCAGCCATCTCGTAAGCCAGGGCCTAATCTCAGATGGCTTCGGCTTTTCTCAATACTAGATGACAAGCAATTCCAGGGTCTTTTGTGCCTCTAATCCAGTTTTGGCCGTGTGATCAGCCGGGTAAATAATATTTGCCCGATGGATAGGAGCTCTCCATGCTCTCATGACAATAGACGAGTCATGCCCAGCAAATCGCCAGTGGGTGGCTTCATCCTTTTGGCCGTTCGCACAGACGTGCGACCTATACTCGCCTCAACTGCCTCCATGACATATTGGCTAAAAGTGACAGCATCTTGACACATCAGACGCGGACCGGCGCCGACCGTTTCTGCAAGGATACGGGGTGGCGCCACCAACTTCGCTTGTGTCCTGACTCCGGCCAAGATCCGCTCGGCAGTGTTCTTGTTGTTGTGCTTCGTTCCAGTGGCCTTGGGGTAATCTTCGTCGGCCATGTTCTCGGGCCAATGGAGAAAAGTAGGGAATTTAGCCAACCTCCGGCAATCGATCTTGATGGAAGGATCATCAGATAGCTGCAAGGCGAGCGAGAAGGAAGCTCGGTTACAACTCTGCTCCACTCTGCCTGAAATGACGCCCGCCGTTGTTACCGCATAGATTATGGGGAGGACCAGACTAGACCCTGTGAGAAGGGCGAGCGCGGCAAAACCACGCCTTTGTCTCTGGACCATTGACTGACTATAGTAGCATCGATATAGCCTCTGCTTTGGGGGAAATCGGAAGCAATGCAGGTTCATCAAGGCCCTCACAAGATCCCCGCATGATTACTCGTAGTCCACGTCGTATTTCCAAGACAAGGCTCGGTGTATGGACGGCGAACGAGCATGTATCCGGAGGGTAGCCTTCCGAAACGGGTGGCATTCATGATTGACTCGGTTGTGCTCATGACTCTGTGAGCTGGGAAGATGGCTGCTCGGAAATGCTACCGACGCTCGAAACGAGAAATTCCCATGCTACGACCGGTTATCGCTCGGTCGGTTATCGGCCACCCTGAGAGTCTAATTTCCGGAAAGGACAGGTCAATTGGATTGGATACGGAACAGGTAGTATTCGGTGAAGCCGCCGCATGGCATAATTAGAAGTCGGGGCAACTATGTCAGGAAATCCGATGACCCCGCGCAGGGATGGCCTCAAGGATGTCATCCTTCTATGATAATGCGTGCTTATCTCAACTCTTCACGCGAAATTCAGTTGGCTTCTGTTGTAGGGTATCAGTTCCAGTAGAGAATGGAACTGTCCCCTCCAATGCTTTATTGTTTAACTGACGATACCCCGTCATGCCCGATAACGACACAATACAAATCTTGATACTGTTTGAATAGGGAGAATGTCTAAGTAACCGCACTCTCACCAGCCTACAGCTGTGAACAGTTTTCCCAGACGTGGCCGACTTCTTGGTTGCCAGAAATCGGACTGAGAACCAGTTTTCACCATGTACATAACGCAACTCTGACTCCCCGGGCAATGATATTGATCGAAGACCGCGGAACCAATTTGTAGGAATCACAATAAACTGATCAAAAAGATAATTCAGGTTCTGGGTTGTCGACACATCCACATCGCCCCCCCTGAATCGCTCCCATACGCGTGTGCCGTACACGCCGTATGCATCACATTTTGACACAATCAAATACGGAACACGAAGAAAAAGCCTTGCGTCGCAATTCTCGGGGAGTCAGTATTTATAGCCACCACTCGTCGGGCCCCAACGAAGCCTTTCAAGAGCAGGTGAGTAGCTTCCAAGAGTCCCCGGTGAGAAAGTTAAATTACGGTCGTCTTCGGACGAACGGTATTGGCGCTGACATTCTGGAGGAGCGGTTCCTGCATCTTTAGCGTGGAAGCTGGCGAAGCGGCCAGGAACGGGACATGTCTTAGGTGCGCCATGTGGCCAACTGTGCGCTAACGGCTCCACGGGGCTTGCTTGTCGAGTTCTGGTGTGTTGCTGTTCCTCTGTAGGGTCTGAATTGTTGAAGGACCGCAAGACCATCTGAGGTAGTTTGTTATTCAACATGAAGAAATTGGTAGCGCATGGAATGTCGCGCGAAGAATCTATGAGTGCAGAAATGCAGCTGCGTACTGCAACAGTCCTGATTCCATACTGGCAACGGTATTGACCAGATGAATAGCAAGGGAAAAGGACCATCTCAAGCAGGCGTAAGCGCAAGGATCTTCGCGCCACTGGGTAGCTGTCTGGCATAAGAACTACGGCGCCATCTTATGCCGTAATCTCCACCGCAGGCTTCAGCCGCTTCAGCCTCTGAGATCGAGATTTTGTGTCTTGGAAGTACGATTCGCAACGGCTTGGCCAAGACTATGTTATCCATCTGCTATGTTTGAGCTCTACTTGGTATGCTTCGAATGTCACTTACACGGAAGAACAGGAGAGTTCAACGAGTCAAAAGCAGAAGCGCGTTTGCGTCATGTATCCATAGCACAGTTGACGAATTTCGCGCCGTTGGGCATGTGTGTCTATTGTAGCAGCCTCCAACTCATAATTTCCATCCACTGATACGAGTATTACGAATCGCACCCCAACACACCAGGCTTGCGCCCTGGATGGCTTCATGTAGTGCATGAGCAGGACGCTAACATGCTGACTGCCCTGTCACTAAAGGCTAGAATTTGCGACGCTAGACCGCAGCGTCATCTTGGGCTGCTGGAGACAAGGCCTTCTTGAGCCTCGTGGTGGAAGCGAAAATGACAAAGAACCGTATAGCTCGTCTTGACTGCGCGACAGAATGAGGCTTATAATTAGATATTCCCCTAGCCAGAAAATGACAGCAACGGCCTTGTTTCCTTTCTCCTCCCATTCCTCTTAGTTAGTGTATTGCTAGCAGTCGCTCTTTATCTTTCTTTACAATCCTGAAGTAATACGCTTCGGCGTACAGTCATTCTTTAGAAAATTAGCTAGACGAAGAATATCTTCGCCATGCGTTCCGCTCTTTTCTCCCTCGCGGCTTTGCCCCTCGCGGCACAAGCCGCGGGTCCAGTTCTCAATCTCGCAGTTGTCGACGACAACCGCATGGTTGAGCTGCCCGGTCTCCTTCGATATCCCATCACGGGCATCGAGGCTCCCGGGCTTTCCAAGCGTCAGGACGGCGGTGTCATCACCCCCCAGCAAAAGGGTCTCTACTACACCATCGCCCTGACCATCGGTACACCCGGCCAGAAAGTCGATGTCATTTTCGACACGGGCTCATGGGAACTCTGGGTGAACCCCGTGTGCTCCAAGTCACAGAACCCGGCCTACTGCGAGAAGTTCGGCCGACTCACTCACTCTGACTCAATCAAGGACCTCCAGAGAACCGCCAATCTGACCTACGGAACCGGCTATGCTACCATCGACTATGCCAGCGACTTTGTTCAGATCGGATCTGCCAAGATCAAGGCGCAGGAGTTCGGTGTTGCTAAGGACAGCGCTTTCGTCGAGACCGGTATCATGGGCGCCGCCCCCAACCTGCGAGGCATCAACAACCCTGACACGTACGTTGTCAACTCTCTCGCCAAGCAAGGCTTCACCAAGAGCGTTGCCTTTGGTGTCGATCTTCAGGGCCTCGACTCTGCCCGTGGCAGTGTTGTCTTTGGCGGTGTCGATTTGAAGAAGTTCAAGGGCACTCTTCACTCATTGCCAATCTTGTCAGCCTCTGCTGCCCCTGATGGATACGCTCGCTACTGGGTCAAGCTGGATAGCATCTCCCAGACTGTCAACGGCAAGACATCTGCCCTCATTTCTCAGCAGCAGTCTGTGTTCCTCGATACCGGATCCACGGTCTCCAGCTTCCCTCCCGCTGTTGTCCAGCAATTGCTCAAGGGATTCCCCGATGCCAAGCGTGACCAATACGGCAATTACAATGTCGACTGCGCTCTTAGACAGCAGGACAATTCGGTTGACTTCGCTTTCGGAAGCAAGGTCATCAGCGCTGCTTACAAGGACTTCATCTACCAGTGGGGGGGCGGTGCCTGCACACTTGGGTTCACCGAGGCCGGCCAAGGTATGTTTTCTGACAACGTATTTGCCCCGTAGGCTTGATGAGACTAACTCTGCAACACAGGCATGTTCATCTTGGGAGACAGCTTCCTCCGCTCTGCCTACGTCGTCTTCGATCAGACCAACAAGGAGCTCGCTGTGGCCCAGGCCGCCGACTGCGGTACTCACCTCGTCGCCATCGGTCCCGGTCCCGCTGGTCCTCTTGTTGGTGAATGCGGCAAGCCCCCGGTGACGAGCACCACCACCACTTCAACCACCACTTCTGCCGAGAAGACCAGCACAACAACCTCCAAAGCCTCTGAAACCACGACTACCAAGACCTCTGAGACGTCTGAGAGCAAGACCAAGACTGCCGGTAGCACTACCACGTCCAAGGCCAGCGAGACCGCCTCAGCCACCAACTCCAAGACATCCTCTGGTACTACCACCGAAACCAACACCAAGAAGACGTCCTCCCATGTAACGGCTACTTCAACTGGCTCTGCTACTCAGCCAACTGTTTCTTCCAGAACCCGCTGGGGCAACAGCACCACCACCGCCGCTCCCACTTACACGTCGACCTTGACCACCATCAAGGTGTACACCATCACTTCGTGCCCTCCCGTCGTGACCAACTGCCCCGTCGGCCACGTCACGACTGAGATCATAACCTCCGTCACCACTTGGTGCCCCGGCGAGACGGCCAAGCCGACCGTGACACCCAGCAGTGCCGTCCACAGCTGCCCCGGTGGCCACCACTGCCCTCCTCCGGCCGTCACTACCGTCACCCACGAATGTCCTGGTGGTCAACACTGTCCTCCTCCTGCTGTTACCACGGGCGGCCCAGCCCCGACCTCAGACGTCGTCATCCCGCCCGTCGAGACGAGCACTCAAGGCGGCAACGCGCCAACTGAGAGCTTCCCTGTCCCCACGGAGAACAATCCTACCAGCGGCGTCGCCAACCCTACCGGCGGTCTGACTACCGTTTTCATTCCCTCCAGCAGCGTTGGTGCAGTCGCCTTTATTGCCGCCATTGTTGCCATGCTGTAAGGCGCAGACTGGAATTGGAAATCGTCTCTCTAATGTCAAGGCTGGGATAGACGGATAATGGATCTGTATGCTTTATGTTTTTTCTAAAAGAGGCACTATGCCTACGTAATATTCGTGTAAATTAATTCTTTCCATTTACCTTTAGATCTCCTACGTATATCATACAGCGAGGTTTTCAGCAATATGTACTGGGTAATTTCTGTTTTGAGGACATCGTCTCTGGCCAAACAATCTATCTATGACGACGAATATGAACTCTTTGACCGAGCTAGCTTGGGTATTTCTAGCTCAATAATATCTCTCATCGACCATTTCGACGAGAAAGAAAGGGATTGGCAGCTGAGGCGCTATTGCAATCCGTTGACAGAAGCAACATGTCAGTTGACGTCTGTGCTGACGACTTCTTAAAGCCACAGATGTGGCCCGGATACAAGAACCGGATACCGGCACGGAGAGCCCTGAATGACAAGTCGCGTGGGCGTAAGACAGTGGTCTTGGATGGCCCGACGCGGACGCCACTGCGTGTAAGCCGGGCATTCTCATGAGCAGCCCTGCGCCACCAAGGAGAACCGGCTCAAAAATCTCCTCTTTGATATCTTCATTCATCAGTTCCTTTCTCATCTTCTCTCTTCCTATTTCTTCCATTCCTACCTCCCATCGTTGTTTTATTCTTCATCCTGACAGATAAGTTTTCCCACTCGCCGCCATCTCTTCGCGGAATGCTTCCCAAAGAGGAAAAGCCAACCCCAACTCATCCAATCACGTCCGTCACAGCGCCCATCATCCAATTCCCCGGCCGGTGGACCTGGGCCTCGTAAGGCTGTGCGTGTCTCAAAGACCCTGAAAATCAAATTTGGCCAGACAAAAAGCTCAGTGGAGAAGAATCTCGGAAGGAGGCTGAGGCGGACGGCTTCTAGCGGTAGACCGAATCTGGAAATGCATCGCGAAATATAAAACACTAGACACTCAAAGACACGAGGCGATGCTCACCGGACATCAAGATGCGATACCAAATTGCGCATCACAAGAAATTATATAGTTCCTAGTCTGCCCAGACACTCGTCAACCTCATCTCCATTCCCATCTCAACTTACCAACATCAAGCACATCATTCCTGCATCATCGCTTTCCATCCTTCCATGTACAACATCTTCATCCTCTACCGAAAATGTCCATCTACACAGCCCACCCGCCCGAAAACCACATTCAAACCCTCTCAACCTCGTCCAACCCACCCCCCATTCCGCGAGACTCAGACTTCGGCATCGACTCCCTCCTCGGCTTGCTCTCGTCTCTCGTCTTCGCCCCGCTGTACCTGTACGCCACTCTCAAGGGCAAATTTCACATTTGGGACGACATCCTCACCTCCTTGCCTCCCGAGATTTACGTCAAACCCTCTCTGAACGTAGGATGCGGTTGGGGCATGGTTCTCCTCAAGACAGCAGAGCACAAGAAGAAGCTGTCCCAGAGTCAAAAAGATGTAACACCAGCATACGGCATCGACATCTTCAGCACGGCCGACCAGACGGGCAACTCACCAGAGGCGACCTACAAGAACGCCATGGCGATGGGGGTGGCAGATCTATCTGTTCTGCACACGGCTAGTTTCACAGAGACGTTTCCCTTTGCGAATGGTGTGTTTGGGCTTGTAACGGCTAATTTGTCGCTGCACAACGTGAACAGGGAGGGAAGAATCTTTGCGTTGAGGGAGATGGCGAGGGTTTGTGCGGAGGGCGGCAAGATTGTGATTGTGGATTTGTACGGGTATTTCAAGGATCATCAGGTTACGCTGGAGGAGATGGGCTGCGAGGGCATTGAGGTGTCGCTTGTTGGGATGAAGATGATGTTTGGATTGTTACCGTGTCAGGTGTTGACGGCTGTGAAGCCCGCGAGGTGAAGGCTTGTCTGGCGTTTGTGATTGCTCTGAAAGAGAATTTGTCGCACAAGTCTTGTATTTTGGAGAATCGGTGTTGCCGCTGAAGGAGGAAACGAAAGCCTGAAATATACCACTAGTTTCACGGAGCACGGCCTAACAATTCATATCATGTATCAACTACTCATTAGTGGCATATCAACACGAGCCGTGGTCTACGCAACTTTGTCCAAATCATCATTCCCAAGCTCACCTCCGTCATCCATCGCTTGTGCCTCTACACCCAAATGCCAAATGCCGTCGTTGCGCATAATGTGTGACAAAGCCTCCTAATTTTTTGTACTGCAGCGAATCCTGTTCTTCCACATGAAAAGGCGTCAAGCCCACATACATACACCAGGAAAGCCTCCGCCACCCAATTTTCAATCATCCATACGATTCCTTGTCCCTGAGTCACTAGTTCATTACGATGATCGATGCTTGCGGTCACTAGACAAAACATTAGCTGTGAGTGAGGACAACGGGAGCTTGCTTAATTGCCATGGGAGTTGACTTACGTGCTGAGCCGTCGGGAGAGCTGCTGCAGCTTGTTATCATTGTCAGCCTCCTGGGCCGCCTTCTGAAGTGCCGTGGCTCGCTCCTCTTCTTGGTGCTTGACGACCTCCTCGTGGCTCGGGGGCAGGCGCTCGTTCTGCAAATCGACCTTTCTAGCGTCCTCAAATGTGCTGATCACGTTCTTGATACCCTCAGCACCGAGCATGAGCGTGCCAACAGGTAGCTTGCCGCCGGAAACAGTCTTCAGCTCAGTGACCTTTTCAGACTCCTCTCGCAGCACCTGGAAGACACGCGACATGCGGCCAATGGCGAGAATCTTGTTCTTGATCGCCCTCCTCTTGAATTCGATCGAGTTAGGATCGTCGCCAGCCTGGGATGTGGTGGGCGATTGAGGGCTGGTAGACGGCGTTTCCTCCTTGAGCTCCTCTTCCGAGCACGTGCTCAGGATCGCAATCAGCATGTCCGTAATCTTCTCACCCACGAATGGCAGAGACCACGTGAATACATCCATAAAGTTGGGCAGCCAGTATGGGTGAGGTGTGTAGTTGAACTGCCGGATGTTCATGACGTTGTTTTCGTACTTGAGCACAGCGGCCTTGTTGTTGTACACATCCAGGTAGTTTGGCGCCGAGAAGATGGTCATGACGCTTGGGAAGCCCGTAGTACGCGTCTTTCGGTACATTCGATATCCGGCGTCCTGAGCCTCGTGCGCGCGAATGATGGACAAGAGATTGTTCTTCTCGAGGAACGCACATGCTGCGGGATATGAAAAGAAGTAAGAACAGCCTCGGACGTGGTTGTGCAAAAAGTAGTCGCTCGTCTTCTCCTGGCCAAAATCTTCCAATGGGTCGGCCCAGAGGATATCACACATCAAACCTTGCGTGGGGGGTTCCCGGAATCGATCAATCTGTGTCATCAGTCAGCACAGCGATACAAAGAAATTTTTGACTACCATCAGGGCATAAGGGAATGGATGAATGAGTGAAGTACGCACGCTTCGGAGGTCGTCGAGCGTATGTAGCTCGGGGCTGAGACCGCCGTGAATACACAAAAATTGCTTGTTCATAACGGCTGCTAGTGGCAAACTGCAGAACGATTCCATGCAAGCGTCGTAAACGGTCTCGGAGTACTTGTGCTTGCACTCAAGCTTGAAGGTGAAATAATCGGTCAAGTGACGGCACTCGTGGTTCCCTCGAAGCAGCCACAGCGAGTTGGGATAGTGAATCTTGAGACACCAGAGGTAAAGGACACACTCGATACTAAAGTATCCTCGGTCGACGTAGTCACCCAGGAAGAGGTACCTGGTCTCTGCTGGATCGCCACCGACTTCGAACAGTTTCATCAAATCGTAGTATTGGCCGTGGACGTCGCCGCAGACGGTGATGGGTGCATCCATCTCAAGCAGATTGGGCTCTGCCCGCAAGATCTCGGTGCCCTTTCGCAAAATCCATAGGGCTTGTTCCTCGGTCAGGCGCCCCTCGCGGTAAAAGTGCTGCTTCAAGAAGGTGATGTTTGGTTTGCTGTGGGATTCGTCTTCGAAGAACTGTTCGTTGGTTGGTTTGACCATGGCGGGCGCTTGGACATCTGCAACGCAACACAAACAATTGTCAGTCTTTTCATCACGTCGGCCTCTGCGTCGGCGTCTATGGCGTCTCGACAGCATCGACAGCTCGCTCGGGGAAAGGGTCGTGTGCAGCAGCCGCTGTGCCTCAAAACTAACCTTTGCACACTCTCTCCAGTGTGCTTACTTGTGTCCCATCCTCCATAGTATGGATAGTGAAGTCGATCTCGGGGACCGGCTTCTTTTCTTGAATGGCACGAATGGCGTTATCGACTTGTTGGGTGCGGCGCACCTGATCAGGCGCGAGCTGGCCGTCCTGCTCCATGATTACGGCTCCAAGAATTCGTTAAGGATATTGTGGTTGAAAGACGACCATGCAAAAATCTCGATAGAGCCAAGGCTGCTGCTCCGGACTCGAATCGGGCAAAACAGAGTCCCCGATGTCGACGTCAGGCGCGGTGGCGGCGGCGGTGAGGGGTTGGTCTCGCAGGAGCTCGTGAGCAGAGCGATATGGACTAAGCGACAGGAAGGAGCTCACGACCAGCGAGAGTTGCTTAAATCAGTCGCCACTGAACAGCAGAATCAAAGACAAGGGCCGCTCGTGCAGTATGGCGGGGGCGAGAGAGCAAAATGCGACGTGAAGGTGTAGAATAGGGCTGACAAGGGGAAAAGAGGTATCAATGTGTTCGGAGGGTGGTGCGGGCGGGAGCTGAGGAGGAAGCGACGCGGCTGGGAGCGTTTGACATCAATTAATCATACGTCTGTAGAGGGTGTCCCGGTGCTACTGCAGGCATGCACTGGCACTTGAGGCGACTTTTTCGGGGCTGGTAGCTCGTGCTGGGCGTCAACATCACTCTGACCAAGTCACATCAGGTTGGGCTAGCGCTGGGACGATACTGTCCTGCACCAGACAGCAAAGAGGGGCTGGATGGGGAGCTTCACCAGCGGGCAATGACCGTGAACAAGCTGCGCTGCCCAATCAGCATCTCTGCCGATTGTTGCTCGTTCCAGCTACCAGGGCCTTTGGCTTGTCGAACAGGGCCTGGTCGGCCGGAACACGCTGATCATCAAGAGCAGACAAATCGCCGAAGCCTGACATTTGCTTCAGAATCTTCAAAATGAGGACCGGCGCAGGGCACCAAGGCCCTTGGAATATGTGTGCATTCACCCGTCTGGTTGAAAGCTGACTGTCCTGCAACACCCGAGACCAATGACGTTGCCAACCCTCAGCGTTCAAGACACAGCAAGACACGATCGCGTTTTCCAGCGACTCAATCTACGGGAACCGGTATTCGAGAGACATCAAGCCCAGTTGGCTCCAGCGGTTCATCAGCCACATCCGTTTCAGGGGACGCAATAAGATTGAAGTTTTGGGCAGTGCAGAATCTGACCTGGACACGAGGCAATCAGGGGTCCGTCGCCCGCGGTTCCATTCCGTTTCCCAAAACTTCCAGTTCTCAATTCACTCACGCCGCCCTGAGCGAAATACCCCACCGACTCAGCAATAAAACAAAAGCTTGGCTTTGCACTGTCGCTCATTGATTGACATTGACCCCACCTTGCTGTGCTTGTCTTGTTAATATACGGTGCTGCTTGGAAGCCGCCACCATCATGTCTTGTCTGCTCTGAAAGCTCTGGTACAGTTAGCGGTCAAAAGTATTTGGCCAGGTCGATACGCAACATGCTCACGTAGGATTAGCTGTACATCAAATTATGAGTATCTTTACACATATTTCAATACAAGACTATATATTTATTTCTTTCTTGGTTACAACGCAGCAGCAACGCGGTGCTGCCAGATTGGGCAAGTAGTCGTGGGGGCTGCGGCACCAAACGCAATTGGGCACAAGCAATCAATAATCTAACACCACCAACACTTGTTCACTCAACTATCCATCTCAGCTTTCAGCCAGATGCTTGCAGAAAGGCAGACAACCAAAATGACTTTTCATAAGCTCTATTGCGTCTATGACGTCTATGATGAATCAATCGAACAACCATCACAAGCTAGGGTATCCAGTCATTTCTACCTCTGGTCTATCCATGAATCCCACATCCCTCAAAATGCAGAAACAGCACACTCGCTCCACAGCCCTCATCAATCGTCATCTCAAGGCAAGCAATATCCACCATCCACAATCATGTCCAAGCCAGTCGTGTACGACGCGGCATCGCTCGCCAAAAAACAAATACGGGCCCTTAAGTTCGCTGACACGGCCTTCTCGTCTGCACAAAAAAATTCGTCAGTGATCATTCTCACAAGGTGTTTCCGGGCAGCCAAAAGGAGGTAAGATGACGCTACATACCCCATTGGCGTCTTATTCTTCCACTGATCCTTCGTCTCCTTGGGCGCAAAGTTGGAAATCTCCGTCTGGATGTACCCCGGCGAGACGGTATTGACTCTGGCGAACCCAGTCCACTCCACAGCCAAACTCTTGCAGAAGTGAATCACGGCCTGGAGCTGCGGGATGTTGACGATGCTGCCGCTCATGGACGCCGTGGCGATGAAGCTGCCAGCCAGGAAGTCATCGAGGGGCTTGCCGTCAAGCTTCGTGCCCTCCTTCTTCTGTCGTCGGAAGTGCGCTCCCGCGCTCTTAGCGCACCACATGACGCCGTCGACGTTGACAGCCATGACCTTGCGCGCCGTCTCGGCGCTGCCGTCGATGAAGGCGCCCTCTTCCCAGGCGATACCTGAGTTGGCAACGAAGATGTCCAGGCGGCCGTTGAATTCTTGCACGATTTCAGAAATGGCTTTGTCGACTGCTTCGGCGGAGATGACGTTGACTTGGTATGCCTTGCCTGTGGTGTTGTGATGTTAGCTTCAGGACTGTCGAGTTGCTTTCACGCGATGAATAGATTCCGTATGTGCAAAAGTGTCAAAAATCGCATACACTTGACACCGTAGGTCTTTTCAATGTTCTCCGCCTCGGTCAATGCCTGTTTGTTGCTGTTGTACCAGATGGCCACGTTGGCACCAGCTTCAGCATACGCTTGAGCAACCGCCAGCCCTATGCCCGCTCCAGCACCAGAAACGATTGCCGTTCGGCCCTTGAGCGAGAACATGGGAAGCACACGATCACCCTTGGGAATATCCATGTTGTCCTGGCGGAACGCGCCGTTTTGCATATCGGTAGCCATCTTTCGTCGTGTTGTTGTATTGGGTAGTGACACTATTCAGCGGAAGGGTAGAGAGTTTACGGAGAATTTGTCAGTCCTCAAGTCTCCGGCTGGGAAGGGGGGGAATGGCGGCTCTCTTATCGTAAACCTCGTCCCCCCATTCGTCCAACATGCGACATTTACGCCCTGGCCATCCACTTCCCATCATTTACATGCTTCGCTGTCGTCCCCATGCGGCGTCTGATTCAGAGGCCCAGGAAGATGCGCGATGGGACAGAGCATGTGGACCTGGCTCGCCGTGGATTGGTGCGCATCAGCTAGGAGCTCACGTTGCGGTCACTGTCGGGCTGTTTCCTGTGGACACTACTTTACTCGCGGACCTATCAAGTGGTTTCTGGAACCCGGCCGCTGCGTTAACGACCCGTTGCCGAGCCAGTATCGTCGGTGCTACGGGTGATGCCCCTCTACAAGCGTTGGTAAAAGGAGCCTCTGACGCAACACCGTGGGGTTCGCTGGGACAAAGACCGAAATGCCTCACTATGACTTTGGGCGGGGGAGGGGGTTCATTTTTGTTACAGATGGAGCGCAGACGGCGACAGTAGCTGGCGTGGTCTACATGGAGAATCGGGCGCAGTGATTCAAATACCTAAAATTCCGAGAGTTTATAAGCTTTTCTGAACAAGCACCTACACAATCGCTATGAATGAGACTCCTAAATTGAGTTCGCAAGTTCGAGAAAGACGCCGATAATACATCTCGCATCGGTGAGGGGCCGATTAGTGGAACTACCGGCTGTATCTACGGCGCAATTCATCTCAGCTGCATGTTTGCTGTAATGACCTCGTCGCTAGGGAAATTAGACGTCTTCCAGCGAGATACAAAGTCGTCTCGATTGACTGATTACACGTTAGCGTTATCTTCGTCGCATCAAAACAAAATCAACTCACTGTAGCCACCGCAAATTCTGCGAAGGCCCTCAAAGGCACTTCGGCCATGGAGAACGCGCCAATTGTCAAAGACTACGAAATGTTAGCAAGTTCATGTCCTGACTTCGGTCGTCATTGGATAGCTTATATGCCGCAACGTACTCAAGACTGTGCCGGGCTTCAACTGGAACCAGTATTCGTTCTGCTTGCGCCGGAGGATGCTTTCCCACTTGCGCGCCGCAGCGTACCACTCGTCGACATCAACATGCAGCGGAATGACGCCTCTGTCGTCGTTGTTCCAGCGAATGCGATGCAGCTTCTTCGCTGATCCGTCTATCACGGGATATGCCCTGTCTGGTGCGATGGCCACACCTTGGTTTCCGCTGGCATGCCACGGCACCCTAATCTTTCGAAGGACCTCGAATGCCTCAGGGAACTCCTTTCTCATCCTGTGGGCCGCGTAGAACCCGTCAACGAGGAGAGACTGCCCACCGAGTGACGCTGCCTCTTCTTCTGACTTGTTTGGCGGCGGCGTGTGTGACAGCATGTGGAAAGCTTGTAAGCCTGCCGGTTCCGTGAAATAGGTCGTGTCAGTGTGGGCTGCGAGGGCCAGATTGGTGTATGCCGTGTCCGCCTTGGCGAGATCCGGGACGAAGTCGTAGAAACCACCGTAATGTGTGTTGCGGATAGGTCCAATGGCCTCGAGGAGCTTCTCCGTGGCTTCTGGTGTCTTGGGAGTATCGGCGACAAAGCAAAGGCCCCATTCGCGCTGTACAGGTCAGCCGACTGCTTTCGATGAATTTCACGAGTTTTCTCACAATTTTGTTTGTCAATTCTGCCATCCCCTTGCTATCACTACCGTCCATGACGGATTGGTAGGAAACCGTGGGCGGGTCAGATGCAATGGATGCGTTCCAGAACCGGGTTTCCCTAAAAGAGAACGTCAACATTTACCAGTAAATTGAAAAGCGAGGGCCGTGAAACTAACTGAAGACCATTCAACTCTCTAATCTCGCTTCCATATAGCGTGGAGCGCAACCAAGACCATGTGTAGGTGCTTTGGTGTGAATCCGACCCTGTACTTGATTCAGTAATTTGCCAATGGAGCTGCAGCAGAGCCAGCTTACATGTGATGTCGACGCCTTCTTTATGCTGCTCAATGGCTGTCGGGGTAATGTCATCTGAGATCTTCAAATCGTAAGCACAAGCTAAAATACTTCAATGATAAAGTCCGGCGCGGATGTCACGCACTTTGAACGTGTTAAAGTTTCGTTGCATTGTGTCCTGATTAACACATTTTGCGCAGCGGCAGTTATCTCTGACTTGATTTAGTCTTTGTTGAGTGAACTTTGAATGAAGTGAACACATACCGCAACCACAGCTTTGAGCTATGAGCCAAAGGGTTAGTCTCATTGAAGTGAGCAGACTGGGAAAGCAACGCACATTCGCTTCTCGGTGGACTTGCCAGCCGCACTGCTTTTCAAGAGTATCCCATTGCTGTCCGAGTCCAGGCTTGTCGCGAAGCTGCGGATCATGCGCTGGTTGCGGAACGTTTGAGCAAACAGCCTTGTGCCTCGGATGCCGATTGGCCTATAGGAATGAGATGAGCATCTAATGTATTGCCTTGACATCCAGGGGACGCAATACCTCGATGTGCGGATGGCTGAGCTCAGTAGGCTGGCCATAATGAGAAATCACCCCAGCAGACTCTGGAGGAAAATGAATCTGTAGCCGCTGTACCTACTTTCGCAGCGGATCGCGTGATGTAAGTCGCGACCAGGAGATCGGGAAGGAGCTTCGTACCGTCGTGTGAAAGATTTGGGGTTCGGTACGTACCCTCCATGTTATAGCGGCCCACTGCGTCCACACGTCCCTGAGCTGTCACCAATAGCCGAGTCCCGGCGCTGGCTTCCGGTTCCAGGCGGCCGCTGCAGCCAAGTTCCGTCTGGTCTCACTTGCACACAGTCGACAGCACGTGAACAGCACACACACGCATCCTATTTCAGGGCAGTCCACAGCTGGCGACGCTGGAGGGGGAGACAAGATAATCCGCGCCGCATCAACTGATGACGATTCAAACCAACAGCTTGACATACGTTGTCATTGATCCGACGACCTCGGGCTCGATTCCAGGTTGTGACACGCAGTCGATGGAGTTTGTTCCTCTCTGTCGATATTCTTAGCATCCATTCTAACCAACGACCTCGCTTCGCTTCTTCGACAACTGCATGCAGTCTTAATTTTTTTTNTTTTTTTTTTTTTTTTGGTTATTCGGCCACCCCTTTGCGATGGCAGTCTTTCCCTGACCACATCATCACCAATGACCGTTGCAAATTGACGCGAGCTAGGATTCAGCCAGCGGCTCCGTCTTTACATCTTACAGCATGAGTTCGGGACATCCTCAATTTACGAATTTTTATGACGACCAGGTGGGGGCTTTTCGACACGTTCAGTCTCCGACACGCCTCGTGGACCGCGTGAGCGAGCCCGCAGTGATCATCACTGTTGTTTTGCTCCTGGTCGCGATCACCTTCAAGATTTACGACTTGGAACTCTCGATAGACGTCGTTGCATACGCATTTTTCACATATGTATGGGATCTGCTCGTCCTGATAACGCCCACGCCGTTACTTGTTGCCGTCGACAACTGGCTTAATCCAAGCTCCATGTCTGAGTCGCCGCCGGCCACCCATGCGGCGAAGAGCAAGGTTATGCGGAGGGTTATGGGCCTGGATCGCACAGCCGGTCTGATGGAGTCTGTCTTCCACGCCAGGAGCAGGGCTCTGTCCGCCACCGGCAGTGTTTTGGGGTTGAAGCTGGATCCCGAACGGCCCGCGGGTCTGGGCAATCGCGACAACTCTTGCTATCAGAACAGCATCTTACAAGGCTTGGCATCGCTCCCGTCTTTTCCGAAATATCTGTCCGCCTGCGTTCGGGCAATTGATATGCAACGAGAGACGAACGATGTTGCGCATATGTTACGAACCTTAATCACTGACTTAAACGATGTTTCAAACAATGGAAGGACAATATGGACACCTAGCTTGTTAAAGTCCATGAGCACGTGGACTCAACAAGATGCACAAGAATACTTTTCGAAAATCCTGGACGACATCGACAAAAGCGTGGCCACGGCTGTGAAGTCGTTGCGACAACGGTCTGGGTTCGAAACAGACAGCAGCAAGGATGACACCTCGGCCAGCGAGCACAGTGATGACAGCGGATATCAAAGTCTGTCGTCAAGCGCAGAGCTTCTCGCTAAAAAAGAACTCCGGAACCCGCTGGAGGGATTGCTTGCGCAACGCGTGGCTTGCATACAGTGCGGTTACTCCGAAGGCCTGTCGATGATACCGTTCAATTGCTTGACACTCAGCCTCGGTCTTGACAAACACCAGCATGATCTCTACGAGCGACTTGATGCGTACAGCAAGGTGGAGGCAATCGAGGGCGTGGAGTGCCCCAAGTGCACATTGCTCAAGGCACAGAGACTGCTCACAAAGCTCGTCGAGCGATTCAAGGAAAACAGGTCGTCGGCTGAGCAGATGGAAGAGCCGATGCGCCGACTCGAAGCTGTCGAGCTGGCACTCGAGGAGGACCATTTCGACGACAAGACCATCACGGAAGAGTGCAAAATCTCGTCCCAGGGAAAGGTCAACACAACCAAGACGAAGCAGATAGTAATTGCGCGTCCGCCGCAAAGCCTCGCCATTCACATCAATCGATCCGTCTTCGACCCAAGGACCTTTGACATGATCAAAAACTCGGCACCTGTGTCCTTCCCGCAGACGCTGGATCTGGGCCCCTGGTGCTTAGGAAGCGACGAGGATGGCGAAAGCAAGCTAACAGATGAGGCGGGAACTAGCGAGGAACAGTGGCAGCTGGACCCGAAATCCAGCATGATTGCCGGCGATCTGAGTCCATCGCGGCTGTCAGGGCCAATATACGAGCTGCGCGCAGCGGTGACGCATTACGGACGGCACGAAAACGGGCATTACATCTGCTACAGAAGATATCCCGAGACCGAAGAGCCAGTTGTAGACCAGGAACCACCAGCACCTGTTTCCGATGCGGCCATCGATGGCGATGAGGACAGTGCAACACCAGACGATGAATCCAAGGCGCTGCCCCGCAGGGGGAACCAGGGATGGTGGCGGTTGAGCGATCACAACGTGAGCGAAGTCGAAGAGGATATCATCATGTCGCTCGGGCCCGGCGTCTTCATGCTGTTCTACGAGTGCGTTGATCCTAGCATGATTCTTCAAAACGAGGCGGACCGCATGGAAGACGCTCGCTCTTCGACAGCTGACTCGGAATTTTTTGAAGACACAATGGCCCAGACTGAGGTACCCGACGTCGAGGAGAATGTCAGCAGTTACGAGCATGTTGTGCCAAAGAGCATCGGCGACCGGCTAGGGCAGGAGTACATGTCAAGTTCAGCAAGCGAGGTGTCTGAGCCAGAGACATTGGCCACAACCACAGACACGATTGGCGCGCCAACAATCGTGACTTCGGCGCCGTCCAGCGTGTCGAACTGGACACAGGAAGAGGAGGATGCGGTTAAGAGCGAAAAGGGCGCCCATGGGCTTCAAGAGTAGGAGGGTTGGTGACCGTTGGGTGTTTATTCTACATGTACAGTTCTTTCAGACGACCCAACTGGTTGTCATGGTGTTTGTATTGGATTGCATAGCGACGGAGTCCACAACATGCTTTCGATGGACAGCCAGCATTGGTTCACATGCCGGTGCCGTGGGGGGAAATAAACATTATTACCGGGTATAGTCTACTATCGGTGGAGATAGACTGCAATGGAGGAGTCACGGCATAATACAACAATGCTGTTTTCTATATCCAAGTTCACTTCTTCAGACTCTCGAAATGGATTTTGACGCGCAATCATCCTTATCGAGCAACAGTGACAATCCAAGCCAGCTATTCCCGCAGGGCGCCATGAGCACGCGACACAAAGCGCCTGGTGCAGCGTGGTCCCGGGCCGGATTGTCGCCATGCCATCGGGAGCCCCAGATCTGCGGGGAAACGGAGAGGCGATTCTCTCGGCACTTGAGCCTTTTATTTTCCCGTGCGGGATATTTTGTTGGTTCAATGTCCATTGTGATCTGGACAACTTTGTATCTGTTCCTAATCTTAAACTGTAATCAGGCTGTATATATAGCCTGCACGTCAGAATGTGGCGCAATGCACGTCAGGCTATGCACTTGACTCTAGTCACGGCGTTCCATCTCGAGGGTTCCGCAGGAGTCAAAAAAAAAAACTAAATTACCCTCGTATTGCCATCGCCGTGCGTTGCTCTGTTCGTGGGCACGGGTGTGGCGCATGCTTCATTCGCAGTGTGAGCGTACGTGCTCGCTCCAACTGTAGCGGCGCACAAGTGCACGTGGGGAGACGGGGACAGACGGCTACGGGTGCAGGAAGCAGGAAGCAGGAAGCAGGAATTGGGAAATCGAAGTGGGGAATTAGGGTGTCAGATTTCGGCTGGTTAAAGTGAGACAGGGCGATGCGATAAATGGAGAGGCAAAGGGGATGGTGCTATTGGCTGCTGTTTTCGATGACAAGTGTCGACGATTGTTGGTGGTTCTGTCTGTTGGATTTTTTTAATCTGGCACTCTGCTCATTTTGTACCGAGGCGGAGCAGGCATGCGTGTAAACGCACCGAGCGGAAAGCTTGAATTGCGAGTTGCAGTGCTTGGCTGCGTTATGATCGGCTGTGCCTGGATTGGGTTGCCAAGGCGAGTGAGGAAGGGTGCGTGAGTGAGATGTGCAGATGGGGTGAGGTGAGATTGATGAAATTTGTGGTAAAGTGACTTAATGAGCCGTCGGGTCTGGCGACCAGACATCAATATGCGTACGCAAAGACATGAGACAAGACCAAGCTGTCGGTTCTTGCAGCAGCTCTGGGGTAATTATTACGAGGTGGTGATACCCCAAGGTGAACGCCATTCTTCATGTTGTCTTCATGTCCATCCTGGAATTCCTCAATGGCGCCGCCGCACAGGGGTAGGGCGGGTGGAGAGGGAGAGGCCCGCCGAGAGCCAGCGCCAGCGCCAACAGCAGCCAGCGTGCCAGCTCCAGTGTGGTGTCTAAGCTAATGGCTGAGCTTTGGAGCATTGGAGCATTGGACGCCGTCGCCCACTGCGAGCTAGGCGCAGCCCCAATTGCGCTAGCAGCAGCATCGCACCACTAATAGCAGCGGAGAAGCGTGAGCGTCCGACACCCAATACGGGGGAGAACCAGGCCAGACCAGACTGGGGCTGGATGGACCGGACGGGCTGGACCCCCAAAAACTCTTGGTGTTGCTCAGTCAGACAAGACCAGACACGACCGGGGCCCTGTCCAGCCCAGCGCCCAGCATCCAGCGCCCCATCAGCCGCACGCATTCGTCGCTGTCGTCCTCCAGCCGCCAGTTGCTTTCGGCGCTGCGTAGCGATGCATCCATGCACCCATGCGTCCGCCAGCACACACACGCCCATGCCCATGCCCATCTCACCCATGTCCGACCAGACATCGCATCGCACCGCCAGCGCTGCCCTGTGCGAGAGTCGCTTTCTCGTTTCGTTTCCTCCCTTTTCCCGTCGTCCAGCAACTTTTCTATCTGTTGTCCATCATTTCCAACCGCGACAGCCTCCTGTCGGGTTTTTTTCAAATTTTGTATCAACCTGTCGTTTCGCTCCCTTGACGATAGGCACGGCCTCAAGTATTGCTCTCTTTTTTTTTCTTCGTCGACCTTTTTGCAATTGAAGTCGAAAGTACACACTCGTCTGTGCTGCCCCCCCCTTTCGAGGCCTCCGTCCACCGCGCCGCTGTCGAATTCCCAACATCAAGATCCGACTAGAGCAAAGACAATCTTCTCGACACGACAGCTTCTCGACGCTTTAAGGTCACGTTCATTTTGCATCTGCACCGCTTGCTGTGCGCCTAAGCGCATCCCGGGCCGAGCTTGTCCAACATCACAACCAGAATCCCAAAACCGGAACTCAATCGATGGCTAGTCGAACTGCCGTTGTTGTAGCCAAACCGCCCCGCGAGACTCCAATTGTCGCCTCGTACTCGTCCTCCGCCAACACCCCGATCACGACCGCAAACATGTCGACATCAAATGGCCCTTCGTCATCCTTTCACATCGACGACGATGCTCCTCCTCCCGTGGCCACCAGCAAGCGAGAACAGCCTGTTGCTCGCACGCTGCACACAGCCATGTACATTTCGTACGTCAAGACACTCCCAACAAGAAAAATGACAGAATTTCAAAGCTCCGCCATCCACCCATGACACGTCGCGATCTGGGGTCGGATGGTGATCGACACCATCCAGGGCCGCAACGGGGATCATCTTCAGAATGGCCGGTTTGGGAAATCCCATGCTAACATGAGTTTCAATAGGATGTGGATATTCATCTCAAATTGCACAATTCTGTTTAATAAATGGTTAATAGATACACAGGGTTTCCGTACGTATTGCCTCAATCTCTTTGTTTTCTTATGAAATCTTTTTTTTTCTCCTTCATTTGTGTCAAAAAACCCCAACTAACAGGTGCCTAGGATTCCGTAAGTCAGCTTGCATGGCTGCGCTTTCCATATGCCTCAATGGCATGCAAGCCGCGGCCACATTCGAGTTTATAGTAGATGCACACATTCGCAGACTAACACCCGGAAATAGCCATTCTTCTCACTTGCTGGCATCTCGTATTTTCTACCATTGCAACGCAAATCCTCGCTCGAACCACGACCCTCCTCGATTCGCGCAAGAAAATCCCCCTGTCCCCCCGCGTCTACTGCCGAACGATTCTCCCCATTGGCATCTTCTACTCGGGTTCTCTCGTATGCTCCAATGTCGTCTACCTTTATCTTTCCGTGCCGTTCATCCAGATGCTCAAGGCTGCGGCGCCTGTCGCCGTGCTGTTCACGTCGTGGGCGTGGCGGGTCGCTGAGCCCAACCTGGCATCCTTTCTGAACGTGCTTTGGATCGTTGCTGGCGTTGCTTTGGCCTCGGTAGGCGAGATTCACTTCTCGTTCATTGGCTTCTTGTACCAGATGGGAGGTATCGTGTTTGAGGCCATTCGCATCATCATGATCCAGGTCCTGCTCAGCGGAGACGGCATGAAGATGGACCCCCTTGTCGGACTGTACTATTTTGCGCCCGTCTGTGCCGCCATGAACTTCCTCGTGGCCATGCCCAGCGAGCTGCCCAAGTTTACGTGGACCGCCGTTTCCAATGTCGGCGTTGGCATGCTGCTGCTCAATGCCTCAATTGCCTTTTTGCTCAACGTAACGAGCGTGTTTTTGGTAAAAAATGCTGTTCTCTTAATGTCATGTCATTTGGCGTCAATCTGGCTAACAAGAACTACAGATTGGCCGAACATCAGGACTGGTCATGACACTCACCGGCATCTTCAAGAACATCCTTCTGATCCTCGTCTCGATCCTCATCTGGAACACCAAGATCACCTTCATGCAGACCGTGGGCTACGCCCTCGCCCTCGCCGGCCTCACGTACTATTCCCTCGGCTACGACCAAATCGTCAAGCTCGCGCACACCTCCGCAACGTGGGCAGCCAGCATGTGGAGCTCTACATCGGCTCACGGCCGCAGCTCCACCTCGCTCGCCACGAGACGGTGCATCCTGGTCACGGCGCTCGTCTTCGGCGGCCTGTTCATTTTTGTGGCTGCGCTGCAACATCACGACCCGACGACCAAGATGCTGAAGTTGCCGGCGTGGTTTGGCACCGAGTAGCGTGGGCTTGGGGGGATTTGTAACTAATCTAACGACATAATACTAGAACGTGTAAAAAGTTTAGCGATCAATGGATAATATTTTTCAATGGCTGCGACGGTATTCAGATTTGTTTGCGTACGTGATGAAGAAAATTAAGTTTAGTGAATGACAAAGATGTCGCAAATGATGTCCGAACTCCATGGAGGATTGAACATTCTCCAAGGTCTGATGCAGCTTATTTCTAGGCGGTCTTGGGGTTCAGAGCGGTTAAGATGCTGTCTGTCCCCCATTATTTCTGAGAACCAATACCATCTACGCCATTGGGAGTGCTGACATCTCGGAATGTCCTTCTAGAGTCCCGTGCTGGGGATGGTGGAAGGGCATGACACTGTCCCTCAATTGGCACCGTGATGATGGACATCCCATTCATGCACTTCATAAATTAATACAGATTAAGTGCGATGCAGGACGATTTACATCAAATTTACATCATGCCTCGAGCGTTCCAAATTCTGGGACTATTGTTGCAGACACCATCAGCTCGCGTCATGCCGCGACCATCAATCATACAAGCTGCATACAACTCAGCAAAAAGGGGGTATCAAGCTAGCGACTCCTCCTCCTCCTCCGCCGACTAGGCGAGCGAGATCGTCGTCTCTCTCGACGAGGGGACATGCTACGATCCCTTCGTCTTCTTTCATCCTTGTCGCGGTCTCTGTCTCTGGACCTATCTCTATCTCGCTTCCTGTCTCGTCCATCTCTGCTTCTATCCCTATCACGCTCGCGCTCCCTGTATCGTCTTTCTCGACTGATGCTGCGTGAGCGACTGCGTCGTCTCTCGTGACGATCATCTCGGTCTGAACGGTCAGTGCGATGTAGGAAATAGTGGATCGAGGAATACATACTCTTTCGGTCATCGACGCCGGGTATGGGAAGACCCTTTGCCTTGGCATCCTTCTGAGCTGCGAGATACGCCTTTGCTTCCTTTTCTCTCTTGCGCACTTCCACCAACTTTCGCTCCTCGAGCTCTTCGCGGACTGCAGAGGCGGTGCGTATGGCTGATGTGTCGGGCCGAGAACGCGAGCGACTTCTATCCCTGTCTCTCTCACGATCACGGTCACCCCCGCGGCGACTATCTCTGGAGCGCGAACGATCACGGCGCGTACGAGAGCGAGAGCGGCTTCTTCGGCGGGGAGGTGTGCGGGATCGACGCGGCCGCGAACGACTTCGCTCACGACGAGGTGTTCTGGAGCGAGGACGGTCCCGACGGCGTGAACGGCTCCTGCGTGCGCGGTCGTGGCGATTGCGCGAGCGGCTGCGGGACCGGGACCGGTCTCGTCGCTCGTCTCGTCGGTGTCGAGAGCGCGATCTATCTCGTCGCAGGCGCGAGCGGCTCCTGTCGCGTCTGGAACGGTCGCGAGAACGGCTGCGATCTCGTCTCGGAGACCTTAATCTCTTGCTGCGGCTGTCGGCGCTGTTGCGGGATCTGTCTCTGGGTCTATCTCTGTCCCTGTCTCTCTCTCTTTCTCTTTCTCGATCGCGGTCCCGGTCACAGTCACGATCTCTATCTCTTTCCCGTTCTCGCTCTCTGTCTCTATCCCTCTCCCTCTCCCTCTCCCCTGTCCCCTGTCCCTATCCCTATCGCCAGCTCGAGAGGCGCTTCGACTAGAGCGTCTACTCTCGCGGAGACCCAAAATTTTAGGATCGGCGGGCGTCCTGGACTCGCGTCGCTCGCTCCTCGAGCCGCTCTCACTAGCCTTGCGGGAGTCTCGTCGGATGGGGTCAATGGCTGATGCTGGTGCTGTCTTGCGAGGTGGCGGTGCGAGAGCTTCGTCGACTTCCAGCTCGGGCTTTGCTCTGTCTGTCCTGGAGCTTTCACGCAAGAGGTCAGCCAGGGCTTCCTGCTCCAGCCTGTCGTTGTCTTCCTTGGATAGTTTCTGATCTGTTGCGGTGGGTTTCGTCTTGGTGAACTTGCTGTCTCTATCGCGATGTCTCGACCGATCCCGTGAGCGACTTCGGCCGCGGTCTTTGTCTCTATACCTGTCTCGAGAACGGTCCCTGTCACGGTCTCTGGATCGGTCCCGCTCGCGGTTCCTATCTCTGTCTCTAGAGTTCCCGCGCTGCTCTCGCTCTTTTTCTCGCTGCTCACGTTCTCTGTGTCTCTTCTCACGCTCCTCGTCTCGTACGCGTTCTCTCTCAGCACGTTCCTCTTCTCGCTTCCTGCGCCGCTCGTCTCGCTCTTCTTGTCGTTTCAGCTCGGCCTGTTCGCGTTCTCGCTCCTCCTTCTTCCGCTCCTCTTTCGCAATGCGACGCTTCTCCTCTTCTATCGCCGCCTCCTTCTGCCGTAGCTCCTCTTGCACTCGTTCGCGTTCGTCTTGGCGGGTCTTTGTGTCTGCCGCATACTCCTCGTCCGTCTTGGAGCCTCGTATGCGCTCAGCCTCGGCCGCTTCCTCGCCAATTTCGGCTCGTCGTAATTCGCGAATCCGCTCCTCGATCGCGTCCACGTCAATCAGCTGGCCAATTACGTCCTCGGCTTTTTGGTACACTCCCGAGCGTTCCAGAGCACCATCAATCAGTGCAGCTGCCTTCCTGCGGTCGAGTGTGAGTAGCTGTTGCCGGTTGCGCTCAACCTCCTTCTCCGCTACCTCGAGGATGGCTTTGGTGACCTGTGCCTCGTAGTCCTAGATGACATGTGAGCGTTGAGTACCGCTTGAGAGACTTGTATTGAATGAATCATACGCTGGCCTCAAATTTGTCCCATACTTGCTTTCGTATCGAGTCGTAGGCGCCTCCCTTCTTGAAATTATGCGCAAGACTTTTAATCGCAGCACGAGTCGCCGAGAGGAGTGGCAGGTCCGAAGCTTTGAATTTCCGCGGCACAGAATGAGAAAGCGTCGCGTCACCAGCCGTTTTCGGCTTCTCGGCAGAAGTCGCCATGTTTCGTTACGCGGATTGCGAAATGTCACTGCGTTGAACTGGCTCAAGTGACCAGCAGGCGGTGGATGGAGTCCCGATGGTTTATGCGTAGGTTGGCATCTCGTGTCCCAGGCGCAGACGAACGCGCCGGGTATGCGTGCGCGATGGTACAGAATTGAACAAGTGTCAAAACAAGCGGGCGCGTCGAATTGCACGAAGTCACGAAGGAGCAAAGTGCAAGAAATCGTTGCAGCTGCCTTGCACCTGTTCGCAAAGTCAAGGGACGAGGACCCACGTGATGGATCATGTCAAGCGCAAGAACGATGGACCCCGTTTCACCTCAAGTCGTGGCTGATGCCCGCGACACCCACTACCCTGCAAGCAGATCATAGAAACAAATCGGAACAAACAACACACTGTGAACAAGCTTTTATCCAGAAAATGCCGGAGAACAACTTTCAAATTCGGCTATACTATGATGTACAAATTTTTTGCAGGCAGCACAGCCACCGCTCGTTGCGAGATATTTACAACTAAGAAAAGAACCTTCCGGTAGCCTGTCTCAAGAGCCGTCAACAGACTCTAGCATCTGCATCCATCCCCCCAGCACATCTTCATGCTCTCGTTTGTTTCATGAGGGGAGCACATATATACGGCGCAACCGAGCACCCGTCACTATGTTCAAAGAAAAGAAATCGGGAGTGCCGAACTTGACACTTAGGCAGAGACGCACTGCGAGTAGTAGGGGTTTTGGACCTTGCAAGTGGCACCGGCCGCACAAGCAGTCGGGCCCGTCCAGTTGGTGCCGCCGCACTGTGCGTAGAGAGCCTGAACACCGACGCTGCCTCCGTTGCCTCCGTTGCAGGAAGGCGCAGATGTCTGGGCAGGAGGAGTAGTGCCCGCGGAGGTAGAAGCAGCGGGAGCAGTCTGGACGGGTGCTAAGCTGGCGGTCGAAGGTCGAACAGATGTGACGAAGCCGCTCGTGACGGCTGGGGTAGCAGCACTTCCGTCTCCGGGAGTGGCAGTGGCAGTAGCCTTGACAGTAGATTGGGCAATGGACGAGGGAACACCGGAGATCAGAGTCGGGCCAGGAACGACATAGTTGATGCTGGACTGGTAGATGTTGACGAGGATGCCGGGGTCAGTGGACTTGTACAGCGCAGTGCCCTTGACACCAGCGGGCTTGAGGGATCCAGAACCGGTGACCTTCAAGTTGAAGCACTGAGGATAGGCCTGGGCACCGTTCTCCTGGCCGGCGCTGTGCAGAGCAATGAGCTCATGACGAAGCACGTAGTTGCCAGCAGCGAGGTCCTTGGGGATCTGAACCTGCCAGGTGTTGTTGTTGGCAATGACAACATCATCACCAAAGGTCTGAGGGCTCTGGTTCACGAGACCGACGCCGTCAATCTTGAAGAATTCGAGCTGCGTCTTGTCGACTGACTCGCAGGGGCCGTTGCAGTTGGCGAGGTAATCGATGACGGGACCCTTGTGAGACTCGGGCCATGGCGTCCACTGGAGAGAAAGAACGTCTCCGGCCGCAACCTCGACGTGGGACTTGGCCGGCGTGGCATCCTTGTGGCAGATGATGTCGGGGCTTCCGAAGCTGGCGGGTTCGACGAATCCCAGATCCGTTTGCTTGATGCTCCAGGCAAAGACATTGGGAGGGTTGGGATTGTTGGCCCAAGCAGGACTGTTGTAGCCCTCGTAGGCAACGCCTTTGATAACTACTTCGCTGATGCGGCCATGCGCAGCTACCGTGATGGCATAAGCCAGGGGAGAAGGAAGTTCTTGACAGCCATGATGTTAGAAGAGAAGAAGTTTTGGCAAAAGAGACGGGTGAAATTTCAAAAAATGGTTTGATGAAGAATACAAAGGAATGAAGAATGGAAGATGGTTTGAAAAGAAAAAAAAGACTGTTGTGCTCCTGGCTTGACCAGAAAACAAAAAACAAAAACTCATCCGGTCATCTCATCACCTTTATATGCACGATGTCGTCCTCTCCTGGAGGAGACGAACAAGCAGTTCACCAACTGAAACTTTGCAGCAATTCATCCAAAGTCAAGGACCTAGATGCCTGCCGGCTATTTTGCAAGAATCAAAGTTGCCCTGGCATCATTGCCCGTACCCTTGCTGTCGTCCAGCCACGAGGCCAGGGGATAATATCCCTACGGCGCATCTCCGTTTTTCTTTGCCCCATGCACCACATCCACCGCTTCGGAGCGAACTGCCTCTTCTTCCAAGAAACCGGGCTGCATGCGCCGGGACGCCAAGCAAGGTCCTTATTCATAAGTGTAAAGCAATGCAAGACAACCGGTTCTGCGGCCCGTTCCCCTACGACCTAATGCTACGTCAGACGATTAGACAAGGGAGATGCATCGTTTGAACATCTGGGTGGGCGCTTAGCGGAGGAAGTGTGGGTGATGTGCTTCTCTGAAACAGCATGTCAGCCACGCAGGGTGATCCTGTGCTAAGATCAAGTTCAAACAGTAAACATTCATGTAAGCGCCTGGTCACTTGAACTGCAGCCCCCAAACATCACCAAAGGCATATTTCAAGAAAAGACTCATCATTGTAAAGTATTGTGATTCCATCTGATGTGCCCAGTGATCGGACCAATATCAGAAGAAGCATTCAATAAGCATTTCCTAGTGCACACTAACGGCTCTGCGGCTGAACATCCTAGCCTGTCAAGGGGAATAAGACGAGCGTTGGCTTTCCCGACTACGGTACCAGGCTGAGGGCTAAAAAAAAAAAGAATAAGAGAGATAAGTCCAAGCCATCAGTCCCCATGGCCGGGTGGCCCCCGCTACTCTTTCTAACACCTAGTGTTACATCACATTTTAGCCTGTCGAAATATTTTGTGGAAACAACGAGGTGTCATTCCGGCGGGCGGACGGGGATTGGACGCCGGCTGTCCGCAATGTCATCTGATAGTCTGTATCAGAAACAGGTTGCGGATGGGGTAGATTACCTTGGGATGCATGGCGCTATTTCCATCGATCGGATGCTTTTCGTTTAATATACTATGATCGCATGGGTGAGTCAAGTCAATGCTGGCTGTCAATTCAATGTTGTTCTATTCCCGGGACCCGCACCGGGCGCCCGGGATCACCGCTGGGGCCCTCGAATTTCCTCATGCGGTAGGCGACAGAGAGAGGAACAACGACGCGGTACTTGGACGCCGCCCAAAACTTTGATTTTCTTTCCATCTTCCCGATCAGCCTGGACGACTTTGACAGCCGTGACAGCTCGCTGATCTGTTTCCCTTTTGGGAACAAACTCTCCGGACTTCTTCCCGATTGTTGTGCTGGGTTATAGAGTAAAAATACACATTATCTCTTGCATTGTCAGATTGCAGTACAGGTCCTACGGAGTAGTAAATGTGGATATCATCAGTCGTAGAGGAGAGTTCTTCCAAAACGCAACGCCATGCAGAAGAAAAATGACAGCGCCTGTCTGTCCCATCGTAGCGCGAAAAGCAAAATCCCACAAAAGTTGTACAGTAATACAAAGGTGGCCCCGGTCTAGAATTCCCCTTCGCCTCCGTTGCCTACCATGCCGGCGGCCCAGAGACCAACAAGTCCCCACCAGTTGACTTTCCACCCTCGCCAGAGCCCCTCCATGCCCTGGCCCTTGATGTGTGTAGGTTGAAACGATCGCGCCTTGGCCTTGGCCGCGGCAGGATTCTTGCGTGTGCCCTCTTCCCGTGTGATGTGGTACATTGTGCCAACCAGCCCGTTGTATCGGCCGACGGGCACAATCGTATCGAGTTTCTGCTCTTTGCCTCCCAGTGCACGAACATAGTCCTGCCCTGACAACACTGCCATCTGGCCACGGCGCAGTACGGTCTCCAGCGGCAGCTTCACCAGGACAGCGGTAGAAGACGCGAAGAATTTGGTGATGGAAAAGGTCGTGGGTGACACCTGGCTGTCGATCATGAACCGAGTTCGAAGTACGAGAGGCGTGGATAGCGTCAATAATGGGTGTACGAGTGAGTTGAGTATAGTGGGAAGCGCGATCGCCGAAGGACAGAAATAGGATGGCAGCGCACGGAGCGTAGCAAGTGTTCGGTGCTGGCCCTTGGAAGCGGGCGTC
This sequence comes from Periglandula ipomoeae IasaF13, assembly GCA_000222875.2. Classification (NCBI taxonomy): domain Eukaryota; kingdom Fungi; phylum Ascomycota; class Sordariomycetes; order Hypocreales; family Clavicipitaceae; genus Periglandula; species Periglandula ipomoeae. Next base: position 58,938 of record AFRD01000037.1, read on the forward strand.
ATGATGAGTCTATGAGCGTTAGTATGACTGCATGGATCACGCAAGTGTTACTGAGTAAGAAGACATACCGTGTGCGAACAAGGTCCAATGGTGACAGCAGCACACCAGTAACAACAGCAGCGCCAGCTGCGACAAACAAAGAAGCCCATGGATACGGCGAAGCGATATCAATCAGTCGGTCGATGTCGTCCTTGACACCCAGATCCGGGACATTGAAGATGGCACTCAAAAAACTCCTACCCCAATTTTCTAAAAGCGACTGCAGAACAGTATACAGAAACGTCGCGTTTGAGCCTTTCCATACACCCCAGGCGCCGTCCTTCTGCCATAATTGCCCGATGACGTCAAGAACTGAATCGGGTCTGCGGAGGTTGATGTAGTGCTCGGGGATCGCAGCCTTTTTAGGGACTTGCGGTGACTGCAGCGGCGACTGCGGACGACCACGGCTGCTGAGACTTCGATTGTATGATGGCGTCGGAGTGCCTGGAATGTTGGACGTAAAATAGGATGCTTCTTCACCCTCGGAGTCTGAATCCTGATACTGCGTGACAAGAGTTAGCTCTGCCGTCTACGTGCAAACTTAGAAAACATGAACCACACTCACATCGTATATCGAGCCTGGCCGACTTGAGTTTTGCCTTTTCAAAGCTTCCGGCTCCGCAGCAACCAGCGCAGCATTCTCGTCCTGATCACGCGCCTGCAAAATCGTCTTGGCCACCTCAAATGGCTGTGCCATCAACACCGAAGTGTACTTCCAAATCAACTCGTCCACCAAGTCCTTGACATTGTGCATCACCGACGGCGACGAGTCGTCCAGATAGCCCTTGTAGTCGATATCGGCGAGCACGTCGCGTGCCTTGGACGCGTACCTAGCGCCGCCGCCGACGATCGCATTCCCTCCATTGTAATGATTTGCGCCTGCTGCCGACACGGGATCCGCCGTCTCGCCGATGACGGGCGCCCTGTAGTAGGGGCGCAGGGGATTCACGCCGTCTCTGTGCGTGCTCATGGCTGACGATGCGGGTGCAGGAGCATTTATGTGCGTGATGCTCCGTGCATGTGGCGGGTGTCAGTCAAGGGTTGCTGTAAGCTTAGCTCTCTGGTCTGGCGTCTGGAGTGGAAAATGAAATCATCACGTCAGCTCCTGTGCTGGGAAAAGTAAGCTCGGAGATAATAGGGATAGCGGCGGCGCGCGGCGAATGGATTTTCCTGACGGCCCAGAGCAGCTGGCTTACTGTCTGGGCGCTCGGCTTTGGGCAGTAGTCAGTGGGCAGAGCGGCTTACCACGCTGCTGGCCAGCCGCCTGTGGACCAAGGCGCCCCAAACCGCCACTTATCGGAGCTGCATTTCCAATGACAGTCGAGCCGCTTTTTTTCTGTCTGCTCGGAGGTGCGAACGAACTGGCGAGTCACCCAGTTCATTTCCCCGTTGGTTGTATGATACTCTGAGCATTAAATTGGAGTGTCAACTATTTCTTCCATATCGCGCGCATACTCGTAAGATTTCGCGCCTCAGGAACCACAATCTCGTGCCACATCCCCTAGGCTCTAAATCAATCCACGTCACATCGTCACACTCGAGACCATGTCGTCTGCCTCAAGGACAATCGTATCTCGCCTTGCGACGTTGCCCGCAGCGGCCTGTCGACGAACGCAACAACCTCGCACGACGCGAATCACGTCTCTCACATCGAACTTCTCTTGCCAGAGCCGGAGCGTTGCACCTCGCCTATCGATACTTTCGCAGCGATCTTTCTCAACCACCTCTCCTACCCGTCATGGCCACATCGATCCTCCCAAGTCGGGCGAAGAGTGAGTCCAAAACGCATGCAAAAATGGATACTTGCAACTGCTGACATTGTCTGTAGGCTATACGTCACGTTCGTGGAAAAGGACGGAGAGGAACACAAATTCGCAGTTTCAGCCGGCGACAACCTGCTAGACATTGCCCAAGCCAACGATCTCGAGATGGAGGGAGCTTGCGGCGGATCATGCGCATGCTCCACGTGCCACGTTATCGTCACCGACGAAGACTATTACGACAAGATGCCCGAGCCCGAAGACGATGAGAACGATATGTTGGATCTCGCCTTTGGTCTCACCGAGACGAGCCGACTCGGATGCCAGGTCAAGATGACCAAGGAGCTGGACGGTTTGGTCGTCAAGTTGCCGTCAATGACGCGGAATTTGCAGGCCAGCGACTTTCAATAAGAAACGAACAGCAGATGTACCAGTGACAAACTAGGGGCGGACAAGAAGCAAGATCTTGTAGGCATGTCAAAGGCATTTTGACTGCCATTGTAACAAAACGTGGAATAGAGCCAAATAGAACAGGGTATTCTGGGAAAGTAACGTTGGCATGCGAAAGCAAGGGCATTGGACTCAAATCGGTAATCACGGGATATCGGCCAAAGCGTCTTAGAGGGTATCTTTGATTGGCATATCCAGGCGAGAAAAGTACTATATACATACCTGCTACATACACTCCTCTTTACGAACCGACCAGAAGTTAAGAAATCATGGCCCTTGAATACAGAGAAACACCCGAGTGCTAGCCACACATCCTCTATGCCTCCTCCAGTCCTCCCTTCTTCAGTCCTCCACCTCCCGATGCTATCAGATCCAAGAAGCCCTTCTTGCTCAGCTCATTCACCTTTGCCTCGCGGTTATTCATACCAATCGTACCGTCCCTCCTGACATCCTTCTCTGCCTCGATGGCCTTGACTTGCGCCGCCCTCACCGCATTGAACAGCTTGACAACACCTCGCTGTGCCACTTTTCGTAGTTTCCTCTCCGTCTCGAGGATCTGTGTTGTTGATTCCTCCGGCTCGCCTGTGATGTCGTCGCGACTAGCAACGAGGACGTCTCTAATGCGGCCCTTCTCGAGAGCCTTCTTTTTCTGGTCCTTGAGGTGTCGCTTGGCTTTGGCTTCCAAGGCGATGTCAACGGCTGCTTTGGATGCTTCGTGCGCGGCGGCACTTCTCGACAGGACGGGGTCAGAGCGTTTTGACGTGGAGAGCTTCGTGGACAGAATTTTGGAAATGGACGTGGCGAATGCGCTGGGGTCGTTCCTCTTGGACTTGGTGTTGCGGGCGCCATTGTCCGAGTCTAGGTCGTATTCGTCAATGTCCGATTCCTCGTCCTCGTCGTCTTCATTATCGTCTGCCTCTTGTTCTTCTGAGTCTTCTAAGTTTGCCGCAGGTTTTGAGACTGCTTTGGTGGGCTTCGCTTTGGGCTGCTTGGCCTTTTTCAAGGCAGGCCGCTCGTCCTCTGAGCTGGACGAGTCATGATCTGCGTTTTCTAGCTCTGCCGCGTCTTCGGCCGTGGCATTATGCACATCATCGTCTGAATCGAGCAGGTTGACGGCATCAAAGTCCTGCGCTTGGCCGTCGTCGCTGCCCGAGTCGCTGTGATATTGTTGTTGTCGCTTTTGCTTCTTTGCTGGTCGATTTTGCTTGGCGCTGAATGCGCGTTTCTTGGGTCCTGCCATTTTTCTTATATGTGTTGTGTTAACTTGCTGGTGCTCAAATCACTGCCTTGGCTGCATCTCTCCAATATGAGAGGTGGACGCAGCGGGAGAAAGTTTTGGAATTCTGCCGGGTAATTTTTCTTCGATTGGAGGGGCCAACGGGCAGGCGGTGTGCGTGAATTGGCTGCGGGAACTAGATGTGGAGCCGCAGTGCGACGACTGGGGTCTGGTGGCTGATCACTATTATTCCAGCTATCCTATACTCTACAAGTATGCATATAGTAGTGACTTGGCAGACATTCATTTAATTCGTCCTTGTCCTGAATAGCTGTGACGGCAAACGGCTATCTGTAGTTTGTACTGAGAGTCAAGCCGCCATTCGGAAAGAGAAAGCAGAACAGACAAGATCAAGTATTAAAAAGTAATGACTACAAAACCATAAAGTGGTACCATGTCGAGATGTACGACTGAACCGAAGGGTATCACGCCGGAACACACAAAAATGCAAACTCCTCTGCAACCACCGTTTTGAAGTGACCATGAAACCAAACCGAATCCCGCAAAAATGGAAGCTCTGCCTGCTCCTAGACGAACTTGAGTCGATCCCAGAAAGACCCACCGGCACTGGCGGCCTCGACAGCCTGGGCTATTTGTATAGTCCAGCGCTCTACGCCATCAATGTACAAGCGGTACTGCAACTGACTTTGACCGTCAACGTCTTCAATTGTAAACGAGCCGAATTTGGAACTTCCTGAAGGGATGTATCTGGTATCTTGTCAGCGCATATTTTGTATGATGTCCTTGTCGCGAGACTTACTCTAACTTGACATCCTCATCGTCTACTTGTTTATAGGTGGGAATGGGAGAAGCAAACTGGTTCAGTGGACTGGTCGAGAACTCGTAGGCAGCTGCTGAATCAGCCCACTTGGAGTCGGGAGACGGTGGGAACTTTGTTGCTGCGAATTCATGACGGTCTCCCGAGAGAATGACAACGGTGTTGCCGCGAGCACCAGCGTCCCACATGCCCTCGAGGATCTTCTTCCTCTCAACCAAAAATCCGCCCCAGGTGTCTTTGACGTTCACAGGCCAGTTCTTGGTGAATGGGACGGACGAGGCGACAAACTTCCACTTGACGCCCTTGGGCTCGGGACGGGCCAGCCAAGCCAAGAAATCAGCCAATTGATCGACCCCGAGCATGGTCTTGTTCTCTTCATCAAAGGGCTCGTTGTTGCTGGACCGATAACTCCGGGTGTCGAGCAAGAAGAAGCTGGCCGGACCCTGAACGAACTCATACCAGGTCGCGTCCTTGCGCCTCTGGCTTCTCGTCCCGGCCATTACGGCGGTTGGTGGGTTCACGTCAGCCTGGTAAGTGTGCCAAGGACCAACAGCGGCGTTGTACACGCCGGTGCTGTTGGAAGACCAGTCATTGGCGATTTCGTGATCGTCGAGGACGTGAATCCAGCTCAGGTTCTGTGCCACCGGAGCCCAGTCAGGCGAAGCATATACTTGCCGGTACTGCATACGATACTCTTCGGTGGACTTGCCGAAGCGTTCAGGAACATCAACGTAGATGAAGTCACCCAGAAATAACATAAATTGAGCGCCGAGGTCGGGAAGCTTCTTGGCCAGATGACGAAGGCCGGGGATAGCTAGCGCATGGTCCAACGGATTGTACGGGAATCGAGGCAGAATGCAAGACGTTGAGAGGAACGTGAACTTTCCGTCATTCAACGTGGGCATACTGCCGGGCTTGGGAGGGGTCAGGAATTCACCAGTGTGGTTATTGGACGTCTTCCACTCATACCAACGTTGGTCGGAAGACCTGAGCGGCACGGTGATGGCCTGGGTGAAATCGGTCTCATTGCTCGTGGACTTGACGTCAGCGACCATGTGCCAAGCAGCATCCTCAAAGAGCGGATCCGTGCCTTTGATGCGAATCTGCAAGTTCACTGGTAGCTGCGCCTGGTCAGGCTCACGGATGAGGAAACGGGCTTCGCTGGGAGACACGTATCCGAGGCGGACGAAAGACAGGTCCTCGGCTCTGTGGTACCATCTGGCGCGATACAGTGCATCGGCCGTGAAGCCAACAAGAAGAAGATTGATCAAGAGTGTAAGAAGGGAAAGCTTTGGTCGCGCGGTATCTGGAGCGCCGTACAGCAAAACTTTCCACGGACGCTCATGTTTCTCTTCAAAGATGATCTTTTCTTCAACATCGACTTCCTCAGCCACGATTTCAGGCTCGGTTGCCTCGCCATTTTCGTCTGTAAGAAGGGGTGTTTCGGGAGTGATGGTCGTTTGTTTGACTGTGATGTCGACTTCGTCATCGAGAACCTTGACGTCAGGTCCGGAAAGGGAGCTTGCGATGAAGGCCGGAAGGTAGATGGCGAATAGCGCGAAAGTGATTGAAGGGAAGTGTGCCTGTTTCAAGGTTAGATTCATGGATGACGTCGAGAAACAACTGTTTATCATACGGGGAACTGCGGACAAACATTAGCCACAATGAAGCTCGGAACATGCGCAAAAGCTCGTATTTACTCACGAATCTGAAAAATATAATTGCAGATATGCGCAAGGCGACTGAAGTCACCTTGGCCGTCTTTGATTGCAGCGACATTGTGTTTGGCGCTAGGTGGAGTAGCTTTATTAGTGAGAGACGTTGAAATGTAGTAGTGGGATATGCTGTCGAGCAGGTGGGATTAAAAGACCATGGCGAGAGCGAGGGCCAATGCAGGATCAAGGAAGGTGAGAAATGGAATGGAATACGTCAGAACGCATCACGATGGGGCGCAATGCACGACGAAGGTGGGAAGATGGGAAAGATGGCTGAGGGACGCGGGAGAGCTCAAGTGCTATTATGTGTGAATTGGCGCCATGTTCATCACGGCCAGACATGACGGTAATCTAAAGCTCCTGAAAATGGACGTCATGTCATTGGCAGACGCGACAAAATTAGAAGGGCGTGGGGCCAAGACGGCTGGCAAACTCCGGGGCCTAGTGCGCTGAGCCGCTGCTGGCTCAGTTGGCACTCTGGCTGAAGCGTTGGTCCAGTCAGACAGTTTCGCTCTAGTCTCGCCCAGCAAGGTGCCTAGCCCAGAATCCATTCAGGGGCGGCGCTGTCCTTTCTATCATGTCTGTTGCTCTGCGGGCAAGACCAGGGCCCGGTCACTGCGAAAATCCGGCGCCGAAACGGGAAGCGTGGCCCTTTACCCTTTACCCAACCTGCTTGCTTGTGTTTGGCGCTGCCGAGCCGACATTCAATTCAACGCTAAGAACGAGCCACGGTGCACAAAAGACGGGAACCCTCTCGCTTCGATTCGACTTGCTAACCATCGTTGCACGCGACAACTCCGAATCAGAGCACCAGCACAATGAGATTGTCCACGATAGCCGCCGGCTTGATTGCCTGCCTGGTTACGGATGTTACCGCGACTGCCCTGACCTACAAGCTCGATGCCAACGAGAAGGCCTGCTTCTACGTCGACACCAAAAAGGACAACGAGAAGATTGCCTTCTACTTTGCCGTACGAAACAACCTCCGCCTCTGGATTCTGCGCCCGTACATCCCTGGACGCGCGACCGATCGAAATGCTAACAAGAGACCCTGCAGGTCCAATCCGGTGGTTCATTCGATGTCGATTACCTCGTCGAGGGGCCCAATGCCAAAATCATCTTGCAGGGTGAAAAGGAGCGCCAGGGTGACTTTGTCTTCACCGCCCAGCATGCTGGAGAGTACTCCTTCTGCTTCAACAACGAGATGAGCACCTTTGCCGAGAAATGTGTCGACTTTGAGATTTCCGTGCGTTGCGATGTCGACCCGAATTTGATGGTGTGACCCGATGCTAACAAGCAGCAGGTTGACAACGAAGTACGAACTGCGCAGCTCCCGTCGAAGAAAGGCACCACTCCCGAACAGACCTCGGAGCTCGAGGACTCCATCTTCAAGATCTCTAGCCAGCTGTCGACCATTTCGCGAAACCAAAAGTACTTTAGAACGCGCGAGAACCGCAACTTCTCCACGGTCAATAGCACCGAGAAGCGAATTGTCAACTTTAGCATGATCCAAATTGGTTTGATTGTGTGCATGGGTGCTCTGCAGGTTTTTGTCGTCCGCTTCTTCTTCCAGGTGGGTTTTCTGCTATCCAGATTGAGAAGCTGCGTGCGGCCGCTAACGAACAACAATCTAGGGTGCTCGCAAGGGCTACGTTTAAACTGTTTGCACGGCATTTACTATTGCTTAAGATGTCACGAGGCGCATGCGGAAAAGGGAAAAGGGAAACAATGGCCGGCATGGGATGATATGTATAATAATGGGCATAGAAACTGGCGGTCGTAGTTTTTATTTTGCGGTCGGCGTGGACGACTCCAAAAGCGTCGAGCGAGCAGGGTGCTTTTGCCAAAATAAATTTGAAAGTAAATTTAACGAACAAACATCATTGAATGTCATCTGCCGAAGTCACGACGTCCTTTTCCCCTTGTGCTCAAAGCGAACATTATTCACGACTTGTATCTTGACCTGTGTGAGTGGTACAAATGGATAATGCGCCTTGCATCACCCTCCTGCTGGCGGCGCGCGCCAACACTGTGACGACCTTGCAAGAGGCTAAGCCAATTACGGACGCGCCCCATCTGAAATTCTTCCCACTCAACCTCATGTCAACCTACTCCATCCGCATATTGCATCACGCCGTCTGTCCAACAACACAATGGCGTCGATCGCAGCCTCACTGCAGGCGTCACTGCCGAAGCCAAAGTATACGGGCGAGGACGAGGAGGCGCCGACAAAAGGACAGCAGCGCGGCCCGCGCATCGTCGGTCCCGGCCAAATTGACGAGACCCAAATCGTACTGAAGAGAAGCGGCCCGCCGCCGTACGGACAACGTGTAGGATGGCGACCGCGAACGCAGGAGGATTTTGGTGGTGGCGGTGCTTTCCCCGAGGTTCTAGTCCGACAGCATCCCCTGGGTATGGGCAAAAAGGACGCAACACCCAGCAACGCGTTGACGGTTCAGGTCGACGGCGAGGGCAAAGTCAAGTACGACGCGATCGCGCGACAAGGCCACAGCCAGGGGCGAATCATACACACCTCCTTCAAAGATCTCATCCCACTAATGCAGCGAGCCGATGCGGGTGAGATCGATCTCTCTCGCCCCGACAAGGAGTCGGTGGCGGCCACGACGGAGAAGACCAAGAATGCACTCGCAGCGCTCGTCAGCGGTGCTGTGGCGGCTCAGAGACCGAATAACATCAACGTAGGACAGCGGAACGACCCGACGTTCGTACGATACACACCTGCCAGTCAAATGGGCGACAATTCGAAGCAAGATCGCATCATGAAGATTGTTGAGCGACAACGAGACCCGTTGGAGCCGCCCAAATTTAAGCACAAGAAGATTCCAAGAGGACCACCATCACCGCCTCCCCCAGTCATGCACTCGCCGCCTCGAAAACTCACTGCCGAAGACCAGGAAATGTGGAAGATTCCTCCGCCGGTGTCGAATTGGAAGAATCCCAAGGGTTTCACCGTTCCGCTAGACAAGCGTCTCGCCGCTGATGGTCGTGGTCTGCAGGACATCACTATCAACGACAAGCACGCACAGTTTGCGGAAGCAGTCAAGATGGCAGAGAGACATGCACGTGAAGAGGTTCAGCAGCGAGCCCTCATGCAGCAACGACTTGCCGAGAAGGAAAAGGCACAAAAGGACGAAAACCTGCGTGCACTGGCACAAAAAGCCAGAGAAGAGCGATCGGCTGCTGGACGGGGACGAAGACGGTCAGTCGACTCGCGGGATTCGCGGTCGCGGTCAAGGAGCTACAGTGGGTCAGACTCGGCATCCGACAGTGAGGATTCTGAGATTCGCGAGCGCGAGAGGGCTCGACGAGAGAAGCACAAGGAAGAGGAGAGGAAGCTACGACAGAACCGCATGGGCGCTGAGCGGCGCATGCAGGCCATGGCTAGAGAGCAGAATCGTGATATTTCAGAAAAGATTGCTCTGGGTTTGGCCAAGCCCACGCAGTCCAAGGAAACCATGTACGACTCGCGGTTATTTAACCAGACTAGCGGATTCGACAGTGGCTTCAACGAGGACAATCACTATGACAAACCTTTGTTTGCCGCCCAAGATGCCATCAGCAGCATCTACCGACCGCGTGCCAACATGGAGGACGACAACCCCGAAGCCGGAGACAAGGAGATGGCCAAGATTCAGAAGACGAGTCGGTTCGGAGAGGCGCTCGGCAAGGGCACATTCAAGGGTGCAGCCGATGCAGAGGTAGGTTACATCACTTTGCCAGCAAGACATGACAATTCGCTAACGTTATGACACAGGCTCGCGAAGGTCCAGTGCAATTCCAAAAAGAAGCAGCCGATCCGTTCAACGTCGACCAGTTCCTGTTTGAAGTGGACCAGAACCCATCTTCAAAGAGAGGATACGGGTTGCAGGAAGGGGAGAGCCGCGAGTCAAAACGGCCGCGAGTGGACGATGACGAGGACTGATTTAGCGTTGATGGTGTAGCATTATACTGAGTCGAAGAGCTGGTTCTGTAAAAATTCATCACTGTTGCGGCTGGCTGGTCGCTGGCATGAATGGCGCACGGGTAGATATTAATTGATGTTGTTTCTATGGGAAACCTTGAAGCCAGTGGCTTTTGACATGTGTGTTGTGTTGCACGCTGGAGATTCGTCAAATCACTTGACAATATTCACTCTTACGCCAAGAACGCTCCAGAAACGACTTTTTTGGTTTGCAGAATAGCCATTAGAATATACGGCAATGTTAATCTTACGCCAAGAAAGCCTTGAAGGATTCTGTGGTTCGCAAGAGTTGCAACTCGTGTGTGCTGACCGGTCAGACGCAGCTCAACCGTCGTCCGATCAAGTTCCATGTGGACCCGTCCAACGGCTGCACCCTTGTCGCTCTCTGTGCTACCCCGGCCCATCACTATGGCCCGAGCATCCGATTTCCGTCCAACCTCAGCTGATGTCTGGAAGTTTTGTTCCAAGCCAACACTCACTCAACTGCGACTCATCGAAATATCATTCATAGATTCTTTTAATCGGCTGGATTCACTTCTCCTCTCATTACCTTGGAGTACTCCCCACAGACAACGGCCCGTGTGCCACAAATCTCTTCAAATGGCATCAGGAGCCTTCTTCGACGCCAGAAAGGCGCTTCTCCTCGCCCCATTCGTCTCATCCTCATGCTCCCTCCTCTTTGCCTGGGACCAGCACGTCTTCCTCAGCAACTTCACACATCCCGAGCTCTGTGACCGCGGGAATGCCATCCTCCCCACGTACTGGCGGGTCATGTTCCCCTGGGGCCTCACACAAGTAATTTCTCTGCTGGGCGTAACGACATGGACATCTGTGGGAGCAATTGTCTGGCATAGGGGCTTGCTGCAGAAACGGGGCTCATTGCTGTGGTATGCGGGCGCGGCGAGCCTCTCGGTAGGACACTTGCTGTATGCGCCGTTGGTGGCGCCGCTGATCAAGTACATGATGGATGATGAGGGCGGGCGGGCGTTGGAGAGGAAGCGCGCGGAGCCGGGGAATAGGAATGTCGAGGCGCAGAATAAGTGGTTGGGGTATAATATGGCGAGGCTTTTGACGACGGATTTGGGAGCGTGGGTGTGCTGTGCTGTGGCAGTCGCGAAGACTTTTTCGTTGGAGTGAGGGTGGGTGAGCGGTGGTTGGTGAGGGAGAGGATGTAATCTTCTTGTAAATGTGTATAATTGACAATAGCTTGGATGTAAGATGGATTTATTAAGCGATCCTCCTTTCTTTGTAGCTATTTCTGAACACGTTCCCACGCAAGTGCACTCCTGTTCGAAACTCCATCGCATACTGCATCAACGTTCATAGTCGAGCAAAGAAACAAGCTTCTGTCCGAAGTCACCTTCTCTTCGGAAAGATTCCTGACCGTCTACTTGAAGCTTCCTTCAATCATTCAAGTTCTGGCTGTGTTGCTGTTATGGACGTGTCTCTGAAAGCTGATATCGGCTTTGACGATTGTAAATCGAGCAGAGCCGCTTCTTGTTGCGCCTGCTCCCTAGCTTCTAGGTACTTGCGATAAGTTTCTCCCAAGTTTTTCATGGATTGCTCTGCCTTTTCCATCTCGTTTAACAGGATGATTCGTCGTCTTTTTAGGTAGTCAATCTCATGTTCGATCCGTTCCTTTCGAGCACTCGTCTCACTGCAATCCCGCTTACTGGTAGCCAGAATTTTCTCGAGCTTATCAATTCTCAAGTGTATGCACTCAATGGTGGCATAGTCGACGATTAGACTATCGGGCGTTTCCTGGGTTCGAAGAACTAACTCGTTTCCGGTTCCCACCCAACGTTTGGGACGATGATCAAGATGCTGCATCAAATCTTGAATGCCATCCTCCAGAACTGCAATTTGAGAACACATGTCATCGACCCACGCCTTCGCCTTTCTCAGTTGTTCCTCACAGTTCGCCAATGCTGAATCAATGTTGGAGAGTTGGGATTTGGCTCGAGAAATTGCCGACGCCAGATCCGTTATACTGTCTGAATGTGGTCCCACTGTCTGGAGATTGCTCTGTTGTCCGCTGCTCATTTTGAAAAGTTCAGGATTGAAATAGCTACTTTTCTTAAAAAAGTTCAGTTCAGATTTGTGATTCAATACCTTGGTGTACCCATGCTTTGGCTTTCGTGTTGGTGACTAGCAAATTTCACTGGGGCGGAGGGAATTCGCATTTGTGCAGGTGGTGAAGGTTCTTACTGAACTTGAGGCTAGACGCAAACATGTTCACTTACATCAGTGCTTTTTGATCTGTGAGCAGAATTGGCGGCAGTACTGTCACATGCTTCACTTCCACCTCACTCCTACCTCACGTTCATCAGCCGCCAACTAAGTGGAATCTCATCGATAATAAATAAAACACTGCAGTGTTCGCAAACTGCGGACACCGAATAGATTGTTTGCTGCATTCACTTTCTGGCACTTACCTGAGCTAGCACAGATGGCGAAGTCTAGAGCTGCGCTCACTTCCGCATCTATGGAGACCACACTTCGCTTTCAACGATGCAACTCGCGCTGTGACTTGTCCGCAATCGAAGCTCGTGTATTGAGACAGCTCTTTTGGGACCTATGCTTGATTCTCAGAGGTACTTGCCCTCTCTCATGCAGAAAGTAGCTAAATCATGGCAGTGTACATTTATTGTGGCGGGTCATGGTTCTGTGACCAGGTAGCGTTTGCAGCATGATCCAAGTGTAAAACGAAAACCACAATGCAAAGCTCATCATAGTTCATGGAGAGATGATTCCATTGAGACATCTGAATTCTTGTAAGGTTTGTAAGGTAGTCTAAATTGGATCTAGACACCCAAACTGAGGCAAAACCCATGTCCAGATGTATCTGATCTTCCACTGTAGCTATCCTCCGTGGTGTAGTTTTTGACGCGCGTCTTATCCGGTATGAGTCCTCATAGCAACTATGCATTTCGATTTACACGACCTGTCTTGCACTCAACATTGCGATGCATGCCAGAATTTCCCAAAAAGCAACCCGTCTTCATTCTTGTTTCTGCTCGTCCTTGGATGCCTAATATGACGATGTCCCAGTGCATTCGACACTGGTCGTGGCTATTTCTCGCATTACCGCATCAGATTCTGCTCTGGCATTCTCCACCACTTCAACATAGACGCTAAAGACTTGTGTCATGATCTTTTGCGCCCTCTCAATCCGCTCATGAAGGTTTCCAACCATGATACGTCGTTGTTGAAGATAAGTCCCTTGCTGACTAGCGTTTTCCATCGCGGCAGTGCAGGCTGAGCGTAAGGTCTCCTCCTCAGTGAGAATAGCCTTGATCTGCGTCACGCGAGCTGGGGAGCCATGCTTGTAAACATTATCATCATTGTTCCTTCTGCCCTTGGATGCTTTATAGGCTTGGATGCTAAGTTCTTCTACCTTTGCATCGGGAAGATAGCGTAAAAGGCGATGCACTAAGCGATTCATGTCGCTCTCAACGACCGGAGCTTGATTATTCAGCTGCTCAAGCTTTGACTTGAGGAAGATCGTGTCAGATTGTATGCGATTCAGTGTTTCATAAATGTTCTCAACTTCTCTCCTGGCGCGCGCACTGGCAATTCTGAGTCTCATTAACTCCCTGTCATGGTTTTCCGCCTTTGGCGTTTCCGCGTCGTGTGTTTGAAACATGGTTTTGGTGTCTTGCAGCGATCATCAGTCTGGCGCCACTGAATTCTTTGTTGGGAAGTCTCTTACCTTGGATGGTGAATGATCTTTCAGAGTGAAGAAGATGCCAGTATTGGAGGGAAGGAACTGTAGAGTTCTTTCGCATCACGAACCAAGGACGAGGGATATTGGCCACAGCTCTCACCTGGTTTCACGGTTCTGCCGGTTGTTTCTGCCGGCAAGTTCACTTTTGCCTCACAAGGATCTTTGCCGGCCAAATGTCCGGAACAACGCATTTTACCACAAGTGATTGCATCCTCCTCTCCAAAAACGCATTTTCTTGATACAGATTCACGGGGTTTGGGTTGCGGAAAGTGCCTAAGCAAGGACACCATAACAAGCAGATGAAACGTTTTCTCGCACTGCTCGGTTGAGATTCGGGCGTACACCTTCGTCTCCAACCCACGTCAATACGGGCAACATTCTGCTTTGCACTATGCTTGGATTATGAGAGACTCGATTCGACTGCACCCCAAAGTTACGGCCCCAACGTTCGCTCTCGGCTGGGTGATAACTAGCATTCGTGGATCAATGACTGCTGTCGAAAGGACAACTAAGCGCGAGCAATGTGAAGGCTAACATGGCGAGATCTGTGAAAGAATCTGTCTGGAAATAAGCTTTCTTCATCCCACAAGAACATCCAAACAACGTCTCCGCCGGCCCCGAGATGCTTCCAAAATTAAATCGCCGCAGACACAATTGCAAATACGAGAAACAAACCATGAACAAAATCGGCGCGTCATTCAATTGGCCCGCCCTTCACACCCTCGCCAGCACACGGCGCCAGCCTCGATGCAGCATGGCTTCGATCGTGCCAGGTCCACACATGCACAGCAAGCCATCTGAGACCACGGAAACACTGGAACCCACGGATGGCTCTGGTGTGTCCTGTCCTGATCTTCAGGGGTCATTGAGGCGCAGACTTGAGAGATGGTGTGCCGTTGCTCCCGTCCTGGTGGCCCATCGACTCCAATTTTCTGCTGCCAAAGCGACTCGTCCACCAGTGAGCGACCATCACCCGGCAGCCCGTCTCCGGCACAACGCACTCTGTTATTGGATCAACGCTTGTCCATTGATGCTTTTTTGTGGGAAAAGAAGAAAAGAGTGGAAACGCCAGTTTGATGGAGTGTGCCGTGTACTCGATGATGAGCGACGCGCGTCACAACTGGTCGCGAGAAGCTCGTACCCGTCCTTGTCTTGGGGATCGAGACAGAGAAAAAAAATGGAACGAGCAGAGAAGTATCGCCCTGTGCATTCCGCTGTGACACATGTCCCGTCACAAGGTGTCCCAAGAGACAATACAGAAGCCCGGGATATCCCCCTTTGCGCTGCCGCCGGTGCGTGAGGGCGGCCCAAGACTTGATGCAGTGTAGGTAGGTGTGGGTTCCAATAGTGTCGGCGTCTTCCCTTTTGATACAGACAAAGAATGTGACAACCATGAGTGCTCGTAATTCTTGGGGCGGTCCTCTTCCCCAGTTTCCTTTCCTTTTCTTTCATCTACACTCTAGAAAAGCGAAATTCCCATCTTAGTCGCTCGTTTGATCTACATTCTGCACGACTTACACAGGCACTTGGCCAAGAGATCGGGATACCCACTGCGCATCTTTATCGCTTGCATACACTGACGAGGACAAGAAGTCTTCCGCGACGATCCATCACGCACTATGGGTGGCCCGAGGCATCATGAAAAAGTCCGGTCTGTGGACATGGCGCCGCAGTACGAGGACATTCGATATGAGATGAACAGAGGTCATGGCCATCGCGTGACAACCAGTCGACCGTGGTGGAATCCGCGATACTGGACGCGCAAGATCTGGATTGGCGTTGTTGCTGTGGTCATTATTATCATTATCGTGGTTGTAGCGGTGGCTGTGACGCTGAGCAAGAAGAACAACGCCTATCCGGATTATACGGCGTTGACATACAGTCTACAAGATACATGTGGGTGATGTCGATAGGATTGATTTGGCACACATGGCGCTAACATGCTCAGATGCCGGCGAGACCTTCTTTGACTAGTTCAACTACAGAACTGGCTATGACCCAGGTACATTGCTACTCACCAACGTTGGCGAAGAATCCGCATGCTAATCGTCGGACAGCCCGGGGCTTCGTCCATTACGTTCCCAAAGAACAGGCCACCAGCCTTGTAAGAAGACTCCTGACCTCTTGTCAAGTACAGTCGATTCACACTTTAACAGAACCTCACCTACGCCTCTCCAAGCACAGCTGTTCTCCGCGTCGATACGTCAGTCGGCCCCGGCAGCAACCCTGATGCCTCCACTGGCCGCTTCTCCGTCCGTCTTGAGTCCAAGAAGACATACAACAGCGGTCTCTTCCTCTTTGACATCAAGCACACTCCATACGCCTGCGGCGCGTGGCCGGCCCTGTGGCTTACCGACTCCTTCCACTGGCCACAACACGGAGAGATCGACATCATGGAGTCCATCAACCAGGGCATCGCAGGAAACACCATGACCCTTCACACAGGCGATTGCTCCATGGATGTCAAGCGCAAGCAAAACGGTACTGCAGGCCAAGACAACTGCGACCACAGCGTCAACAACAACGCAGGCTGTGGCGTACAGGAACCTGCATCGACGTTTGGCGCAACCCTCAACTCGGCGGGCGGGAGCCTCATGGCCGTGGAGTGGCGAAGCGCAGGCATTCGCATGTGGCAGTTTGCGAGAAACGCCATCCCGAGCGACATCACGAGCAAGAAGCCTAACCCTGCTGGTTGGGGCACGGCTAGTGCCGATTTTCCTAGCACGAGCTGCGACATTGGTTCGCACTTTAAGAATAATTCAATCATTGTGAATATTGACCTGTGCGGCGATCTGGTATATGGCAGCTGGGACAAGTCTGGATGTAAGTTTCTCCCCCTTTCGGAGTGCTGATCGAAGCTAATTGTCGCCAGGCTCCAGCAATTGCACCGATCTCGTGGCCAATCAGCCCGATTCGTTCAAGACGGCGTTTTGGGAGTTTGGATCCTTTGAGGTCTACCAGTCTTCGTAGAGTATTTTAATTACTTGGTGGGGTGCAGTTGAAAATATGTAACTATTAGCGATGTAATGAATGATCTCGAATCAGAATGCGAAAATGGCATGTTGTGCATGATTCAGCTTCATCCATGCCACTACTCGTGTGATGTAATGCTTTTATTTTGCGAGGTGCTCTGCGCACCGGGTATTGTACAACCTGCCACGGCAGGCAAACCGGCACATGGCCAGCAACTGCTCTATTCTAACACAAAAAGCGGAGAGAAGAAATGTCTCCCAGGACAACGCCGTGTATGCAGCATCTTTGCAGCGAAAATCAAATCCCAAACGCCAAATGTGACAATGTCCACCAGATCGTACAGTCGCCGTAGCCCACGAGAAAACATGCTCTATTCCTCCTTTGGCTGCCTCATCCACGCATCAATAGCTGCACTGAACGCCGCGAACGCAACGCACCCGCCAGCCATAGCCTGCGGTCCCGCATTCTTTGCCAGAATGCCTCCTGTAAGACAGCCCGCTGCCACGCCGTTTGCCAGGTCGTTCTTGGCTCGGAGGCCCTCGATGCCGCATTCGATGACGGAGAACAGAGCGCCGACTTTGCCGAAGTTCTTGGCCATGGAGTACGAGCGCGTGCCCATGTCTTTGAAACCGACTTTGAGTTGTTGACGGAGGGGGAGGGACGAGATGTTTTGGCCGGCGCTGTTGGTGACGGGGCTGCCGAAGGGGGTATCGTAGGACATCTGGAAGGTGTTAGATGATTTCAACCGAGGACGATGGACGGATTTTCGACTCAACGTACGGAGGCCATGAACATGCCGAAGAGACCGCCCATACCGAAACCCATCACGCCGGACATGACGGATTTGCCGAAGCAGGATTCCATCGCGGATTGGACCTGGACAAGTTAGCCTTGCATGGAGGGAATGCGGCGCATGAACGTACGGCTTTGACACCAGGGTCCTGGGGGCCGCCAGGGGTGGGCATGGGTGCGCCGGCGCCGGCGCCTGATCCAGGGAAGTTCATATTGGTTTTTTGTGAGGAGCGCTTGACGGACAAACTATGCGCTGAGGGTCAAATGTCAAGCGGGAGAGAACGAGGTTGATGTTGGATGTCGGCCGCGAACCAAAGCTCCTGGGTCGCAGGACAGGATGAAATATTTCTGCCGGGTGTCACCGCCTCGGATGACGGCTCGCGCCCGCCGGTGGGGATGGAAATGCCTAATGAGGAAATTCTACTTCAGTGGGATGAATCGGTGCAATCCAACAAGACGGCAGGTCAACGGGCTGCATCCGAGTAAAAATTTGTTGAGCACGGGCAAAGTGGCCAGAAATCTTGAATTTGTCGATCATGTGGCTCGTTGGGACTTACTAATAGTTTCGAAAGGCAGGTCATTGGTCACAGGCTGCACGGCTGCAAGGCTCGCATCACGCCAAGGCTATTCATTGCTCCCGGATAGGAAATGTTCTGTTTCATCACTTTGTCCTTCTAAATAAAATTCATCACAGCCCCTGGTTCCCATTGTTATTAAAGTCAGAGAACGAGTCATATTGCAGACTATCCGCCCACAGCCACATCTGACTGGCATCACCAAGGCCAGAGCCAGCCAGGAATGACAGGTCCCCATTCCAGTCAAAGCCGGCACCAGGATTCAAGCTCAGCGAGGAACTATCCACTGTTGAGCCTTCTTGTTCGGCGCCAGTATGACTGTCAGATTCGCCCATCTGCGAAGCCGACCGAAAGGCTGGCTGTTGAACGTGACGAGCAAACACTACAGCCGTATCGGCGGAGGTTAGCATGTCGGACTCAATATGGCCGGAGCACCAAGTATACACAGAAGTGTCGCATTACCTTCTTGTAACGGGTCCAAAACCTCTTCAAGATTTCGTCCGCCGACGGTCGAGTCCCCCAGCGCACTGCCGCGTTGGCCCTGCAAGGGACGCTGGTAGAGGGGCATTTCCAACATGTCGGCTGTGACATTCGACCTGCCTGTGATGAACTGGCTCTCTACTTGCAGTATCACCGTCACCAATCCTTCTAGTATTCTAATTCATTGCTCCGAGACCAAATTCTGATCAGACAGATTGTCCTGGCACACGCGAATGATGTGTGAGATGCCCGTTTTGGCTCTCTGGCTGGTCTCGGACATGGGCTGGGATAAGCACATCGCGCACAGAACCACGCCGGCTGTGAACAGAGTTATGCCAATGTGCATGTTTGCGTGTGTCTTGCGGCACTGTTGCAGCACGTGAGGATATTTGTACAGCTCGGAAGTCCGCATGGCGGCTTCCAGGAGTTGCTGTCGAGAGAAGGGATTTCCCATGGTTGAATCATCCGCGCCAGTCGCATTGGTGAATTTGAAGGCAGCGCTTCGATGAAGAATGATCTGTAGGTTGTCGTATGTCAATTGTAGAGAGAGTGCTTGCATCTGCAGTATAGATGTCTGGCTCGAGTTCGCCGCATAGGATTCTATCCTCAGATCCGTGGGCAGGCGCTCCATCTACTGCACGAGCTGTCTATGTAGCGTCTCGACAGTTTCGACGCGATTCGTCTGTATACGGCGACCGAGAAAGGGCCCCATGATCCTGTATAGCCGAAACTTCCATTGATGGTACGACAGACGTGGTTCATGTTCTAGGCGGTCCTCGCTCGGACTCGTCAGTTCAGATATCATTCCAACATCGCAGTCGGAATCGTCGATAATACACGGACGTCCAAAGGCGACGGCCGCATATCTTGTCACCGTTTGTCAGTGTTTTCCAGACGGGGAACGATTCATCCACAGAAAACTCACTTGTCAAATACCTCCAATGCCCACCACGTGCGTCGCCTCGCTTCCTTGATTTCATCGGATGTGTCTTTCCACATTGACTCTCGATGCAGCCCGCAAATCTGTGCAATCTTGACGCCGCTTCCCATGATGCCAAAGCCCGAATTTGGCCGCGCATTGAAGATGTGGAAGCTTCCTAACAAAATGCAAATCTGGACACTCTCCAATGTTGCGCAGCCAATCAATTGGATAAACCGCAACTCCAGGCTCGATATGAGATTTCGAGACAGTTGCTGGTAGTCTAAGTCGCCGACGCGTGCTGCGTCTGAAGCCGACAAATTGTGCGCCCCCAGACTGATGACCAGCATGCTCAACCAGAGGAAGTTCTCTTCAGTGTAGGCAACATACGACGATTGAAGCAGTCTCTTGTACCGCTCACGAAACGACGATTCATGAAAAACCTGTTCAGTCCTTATTAGTCACAGCTCTGTACGAAGACAACCACTTTGCAGCATTTACCATCATGAACCAGTCCACGGACGTGAAAAAGTTGTTCACGAACACCTCCAGCACCTCGTCTGGTGGCAGCTCCCACTCGACTATCTGTCGCCAAGGTCGATGTTGGAAAACCTGGTCATGGGCAACCTTGTGGCCGCCCGGCAAAGCAGAGGTATCTTGGCCGCCTCTGCCGTGAGATTGGTTTACTCTTGAGAAAATCTACAACGGTCTTCTGTCAGGATTGGTTCGTGATGCGCCGTACAATCGGATGGGAAACTTTGCATTTACCATAGTGCTTAAATCTACTATGTTCGTCTCAGGTAGAACCTCTCGATTGTCCACAGACCTAGGGGGCGGACGATTTACTCGCACTGCAGTGCTTCGTGATGATGTATCAGGAGCTGCACTCGACTGCCCAGCTCGTCGAGGAATACATTCTGCCCCTGCTCTGACACACAGCTGGCATGGGCGCGTTTGATCGCACTGCGCTTGAGGTTAGTGATCAGTTTCATACGCATATATAGATGGTACTCTCATGTGTCGTACTCCCAATTTGCGCTGTCTGCATCTTTGGCATGCTGTCGAAACCTTTTGGCGATTCCGTAGCGGCGGCATCGTGTGTTAGTCCAAGTCCGATGGAAGAGCTTCAATTGAGCTGGAAAAGTGTCCCTCGCTCCGTCGGACTTCGCTGACTGCCATTCCAGGGTCTTTCGCCCCCAAAGCAAATCATGTGACGCAGCGTGAGACAAGAGAAGGCGGTCCATCATTTCCATCATCTATCCTGAAGACGTGGCAGTTGCCCAGAACCGTGGATCAGAGGGTCCAAGAACGTTTCATTGGTGCCTTCACGTCGGGGTCGATGACTGGACATGTGGACACAATCGGGAAACGTAGCGAGGTGCCGAAGAAAAGCAAGCACAAGAGAGACGGTACGTAATGATGCATTTAGTTAGTCGTTGTACAAGCTTCAAGGTGGGGAACGATCTCGTAGATTATCGGCAGAAACTCCGTGATGGATCCGCATTGCGCCTCCTCCGACGGACTTTGGCGTGGCACGGAACGCAACCTGATTCGACAGCCAACTATTAGGTAGTAATGGTGCCTTGGGTTCAATCAACGCCTTCGACACAGCGCCAAGGGCTTGACGATGGATTAATGCTACATTTTGAAGCCGAGCTCGTACAGCCCAGCTTCCGTGAATCTACGTCTCCACAGCGCCCCGTGCCTAGACAAGTCAAAAAAGATGCGACTGGACGCTGAGACGCTTCTCACCAATTCTAGTCGACGTCGACGTTCAATTAAAGTTTGAGGTGGGTTTCGTTCAACTACTTTCGTCGTGATGTTGATCCCAAATTTGTCAACAGCATGGGGCGAGTTCCGGAACATTACGCATGTGTTTTTCTTCCGTAAACGACCATCTATGTCCACAACGTTGCCAAGCCATGAAGGCTAGATCCAGTCCCAAGAGGGTTGCAGGCCTGTACTTCATCGAGAGTACTGGATGCAGATCCGAGGTGGCTGAAGGTATAAAGAGGAGTTGTCAACCCTCCAATTTATCTCGACTACCCCTCAATTTAACAGAAAACTTCCTGAACAACACTCCAATCCCTACATCATCAATCCATCATGTCCAATTCATCAGATCGCGCCCCCGTCCCTGACGCGGCGGAAGATGACGCCTGGTTTCCCTCCCCATTTTCCCTCACACAATATATTCCCTCAAAGACCGACTTTGATGGAGCCGACTACCCAAATGCCTACAAGGGCGGAAAGTGGAAGATCCTCGTCATCTGCACGCAGGAGCGTTACCTGAAGATGGCCAACGGCGAGTTCTTCTCCACGGGCAACCACCCCGTTGAGATGCTTCTGCCCATCCTCCACCTCGACGCCGCTGGCTTCGAGATTGACATCGCCACACTGTCGGGAGACCCCGTCAAGCTGGAGATCTGGGCCATTCCCAAGGAAGATGAGGCCTTCAAGGGCATTTACGAAAAGTACAAGCAAAAGATGCGCAAGCCGATCAACCTCCAGGAGGTCTGGGGCAACGGCTTCACCAAGGACACTCCCTACTTGGGCGTCTTCATCCCCGGCGGCCACGGTGTGCTGAACGACGTCCCTTTCTCGGAGGCTGTCGGCAAGATTCTGCGCTGCGCCAACGATAACAAGCGCTACTACATCACGCTCTGCCACGGTCCAGCAAGTACATCTACGAGGGCTACGAGATTGTTGTCTTCCCCGACTCCCTGGACAAGGGCACCAATATCGACATTGGTTACATTCCCGGACCGATGGAGTGGTTGGTGGGAGAAGAGCTGCACAAACGGGGGGTCAAGACGCTCAACAAGGGCATCACGGGACAGACGCACCGCGATCGATATCTGCTCACGGGTGACTCGCCATTGGCATCCAAAAACCTTGGTAAACTTGCTGCCAAGGCTCTCCTCGAAGAGGTGGCCAATCTGCCACAGTGAGTGGGTAGGGAACGGTGTCTCAGCTGTAGCTAGGATATACTGATCAATGAAATACAATCAAGTTAAACACTAAGGTTGAAAAACTATGTCAAATTTTTTGTATTCGCATCAAAAGCTCTCTCTGGTGATTCAAATATCGTGAAGGATGTGGCGTGCTCTAAAATGGTCGGAGCCGCGGTGCAATTGAACAGGTTGGCAGCGTCCTGCTACAGCTGGGCCAACAACGGCAGAGGCTGGGATGGCCTGTAAGAAGTATTATTCTTTCTGTTGCCTGAACTTCTTCTGAGAAAGCCTATTGCAAGAAGCGCCAAAGCCAGCCAGGCTGCTGCTGTAATTGTGCGCGCGGGTCACTAAGACGGCGGCCTGCATACGGCAGTGCAGCAGCCCAACAACCCAACGCGAGGCCAGGCACTGACCGTGGCAGAACCACGCTTCAATTCATTCAGCCTTGTTTGTATCACGTAGAGGCACCGCCGCAAAGTGGAAGAGGATGAGGAGCCCTCCGCTTCGAGAGGCTTTAACCCTATGTACATAAAATGCACCACTTCCACCCATTCTCACCCACTCGATCAGATCCTCACTTACGCAGTAGACATTCACTTCCACGCAATACCATCTCAAAAATGTACGACACTGGCGACTTCTTCGACACTGGCGGCCTGATCGGTAGCATCGGCAGCTGGATCACCGACCAAGCCTCTTCAGTGATCGCATGGCTCTCCCAAGAACGTGAGTTGAGCGTGACCGCCGCGAATGCCGCGAATGCCGCTACTGACAAACATCAACAGATATCCTCGCGATCATCCTTGCTTGGGCAATCACTTTCACCGCCGTGTGCACTCTCATTCTCTGTTTGGGCTTCGGACCCATTGGCATCGGTGCAGATCCGTTTTCCCACACTTCATGACCGTCGACGGCCGACCGCACAAACGCTAACAATGCACCAGGAACACTTGCCGCCGCCTTTCAATCTTACATGTACGGGGATTTCACACCAGCGGGCGGAATATTTGCGACTCTGACGAGTATGGCTATGTTGGGGACGCTGATGCCCCCCGCGGCGTTGCTGGCGGCGATCATCGCAACGGGGATGGCTGCGGCAGTGTGGGCTTGCGATGTTGGTCGCTGATTAGTTGTCTTGTTTGAATTTCTGAATATGCGCACATCTCCTTCACCTCAAGAATCTTGCGACGCTCGCGGTAGCGGCGGCTGCACGCCTTTTGCTAGCAGGAATTGTGACAAGTTGCGTTCCATTCGGGAAAACTGCAAAGTTAGAGTCAGCATAGTTGGATCATCTGATAATGCCATTGGGTTACCTCTTACAATACTCTTTTGCTGCATGGGAACCACTCCATCCTTGATCCAGAAGCCCCAGCCGCCCATCATGTTGGCCAACATCATGTCCGTCGTCAGTCTATCTCCCACGACAGCAACATGAGAAGGATCCGTGACGCCAGTCTCGGGGTGTTGCTTGAAGTAGGCCATGATTTCGGGGCCACATCCAGGTTTCTTCACAGAATGCGACAGGACGTGAACCCCGGTGCTCTTTTCAACTGCTGCGGCTTGCTTGAGGTCTTTGTCCCAGCTGGTTGCGCCAGACGTGTTGGAAACGACCAGCAGCCTACACCCTGGATACGCTTGCTTCAAGTTTTCAAAGTGCTTCTGTGGAGAATGTCAGCAACGGGCCATGTAGCTGCGGCCATGAGGCATACCTTGTACGGCTCATAGACCTCCTTTGCGTCAGGATAGGCAAAGCAGTCATCTTTGTCGAGGACCACGGCTCTGATGTCCGATTTGAGGCCAATCTTGTGCAGGCCCTTGTCGAGTAGTATGGGTAGATCATTGAATGTCGAGACTGTGTAATGTGGCAGGCATATGCTGGGCTTGAAGAAGAGCTTTGTGGCGTTCAAGGAGGCCGAGAGATTGAGATTCATGTTGCTGGCTGTTCCTATAGAGCTGTGCTTTGTCTAGTGCAGCTGTGGTCTGGCTCCGGCTTCAGTTTTCAATAAGAGTGAGTGTCTAAGTCAGGCAATTGAGGGTTGTGAAGCAGCTCGTTAGCAGATGCAAGTTTGTTGATCACAAGCCATCCAAGTCGTTCTGGTCTGAGGATCAAAGAGCTCCAGTGCTCCTGGTCCCACCGCACCCAGAGCACCGAGCTGTCCCTAGGCGAGCTCCCGAAACCCATTAAAAAACTCCCAGCGACGCGTCGAGGCGCGGTTCCAGGAGCGAGCTTAATTGAGAGTTCCCATTGGGCTGCATCGTCGCATCGCCATCGAAGCCATCCGATCACTTGCTTCCAATCCCCTCTATTTCCTATCATCACTCAGTTCTCGACGCATACATGTGCAGCGGACTGATCACGAAGCAAGAATGCCCCCGAAAAATTCACTGACAGATGACTCGCCAGAAGCTCCCGCAGTCAATGGAGCTGGCTTGTTGCGAAAACGCTCGATCGACGAGGCTGACCTCGAAGCCACACCCACAAAGCGACGACGCAGCTCAACGACCCGCGATACTCCCGTTCTGGAGGCGTCAGCAACGGAGGACACTGAAACAGAGCGGGATGATGAACAGACCATCACTGTGACGGCCAACGACACTCCGACAAAAACCACCACTCCCCGCCGTAGAGGTCGCCCGCCCAAGAACCAGTCGCAAACCAGCACACCCTCCAAAACACCTACCAAATCAATCTTCGCTACACCTGTCAAGAACCATGAAACAGAATCTGCCACACCAAAGAGGCAGGCGGCAGACCGGTCAGCGCGCAAGAAGAGCGCCCGCGCCCTCATAGAGAACGTCGTCGGGGACGGAGACAGCGACGATGACGAAGAGGACGACAACATGCTGGTCCGAGAAATATACGAGGACAGCGACGGTGAAGACATTCCCGACGAGCAGAGTCTCCCTCAACAAGACGATGATGATGCCGCAGTCGCTACTCTCGAGGGAGATGCCACACCGTCAAAAACAGGTCGCAAAAGAGGAGGCCGACCCAAACGAACAAAATCACCAACTCCGCCGCGCGATCTGCCTCCTCACGAGCTGTATTTCACGCACAACAAGCCAGGACGGCCCAAGACATCCGAAAATACGCTGGCGGCACTAGCCACGCTCACACTTGACGAGTACTTTTCGATTCTGAACGAGCACGTCGACCGACACAGCGAAGACGTAGAGTATCTAGAGAACCTCCACGCCGAGCTGTTCCCCCAATGGATCTTTGAGCTCTCCCAGGGTTACAGCATCTGTCTGTACGGCTTCGGCTCCAAGAGGAAACTCCTTCACAAGTTCGCCAAACACCTTCACGCCCACGGACCAGACTCCCAAACCACCCGCAAGACCGTCATCGTCAACGGATACACGCACACGACATCCCTCCGCGAGATCCTAACCTGTATCAGCTCCGCCGTCGACCCGTCCCTCAAACCACCCGCTTCCTCCCCTACCGCCATGGTCTCCAGCATCCTCACGCATCTGTCACAGACGAATCTCCTGACCATCATCATCAACTCCATCGACGCCGCCGCCCTCCGCAAACCCGGTACCCAGTCCATTCTGTCTCAACTCGCCTCTCACCCGCAAATAAACCTCGTCTGCTCCGCTGACACTCCTGACTTTTCCCTCCTCTGGGATATTGGTATCCGCTCCGCCTTTAACTTTGTCTTCCACGACTGCACGACCTTTGCCACCTTCACTGTGGAGCTGGACGTCGTTGATGAGGTTCACGAGCTTCTCGGCCGGAAAGCGCGTCGCGTTAACGGACGCGAGGGCGTCGCCTTTGTGCTCAAGAATCTTCCCGAGAATGCGAAGAATCTGTTCCAGTTGCTCGTGGGAGAGGTGCTCATTGCGATGGAAGAGGAGGACGGGGGCCAGGAGGATGAGGCCGCGGGCGTGGAGTACCGGATGGTGTATAATAAGGCTGTGGAGGAGTTCATCTGTAGTTCGGAGATGGCGTTCCGGACGCTACTCAAGGAGTATGTTTTCCCTTTCATCTTTGTCTTCAGTGAAAAGACTCGGCTAACACTCTCAGATTCCACGACCATCAAATGATTACGAGTCGCAAAGATGCTCTTGGCACAGAGTTGCTAAGTGTGCCGTTTCAGAAAGAGGAGTTGGAAGCTATACTAGAGGACTTGATGTCGTAGACGAATAATTAAGCACGGTATATGTCGAAGGAGCACAAGATCAGTATTACACGAGTGTATAGACCATAGCATTAGCGAATGTTCATCTATTAAGTATATTCATGAATCATGCACGCTACACGAGCTCTGTTCGCTCTATCGTCCCAGAGGTGTCGTTATCTCTAGCTATCAGGGTAGATTTGACTAGAAACGAGTTATATCCCCAGGCTCTTCACACACGTCCACAGCACAACCGGCACTATCACGTTGTCGTTTCCCCCCGTGAGGACCGCCTCTGTCAAGCTCGCCATGGAAGCACACAGTCCGGCGTTCCTCGCGGCGACGAGCACTCCCTCTGGTGTATCCGTCATGGGCCATCCGCCTACCCGCAACCACGTCCCTGCAGCAGCGAGCCCCAAGAACACCGCCACTGCGAAAGCAACGCTCCCCTCAAGGCTCTTGCCGCCTCCCCAGAGCAACTTGCGGCGTCCGAATCGTCGTCCGATCAGAGACGCCGCTGCGTCTCCGAGACCGACGCAGATCACGCCCGACACCATGCTTACGTCTCGCGTGGGCACTTCCCAGCCAGCTAGACAACCGGAGCCGGTGCGGGACAGGGACGCGAGGGCAAGCCACAGGGGGATGGCGCATCCTATGAGCAGGAATATATGGGAAATGATCACTGGGCCGCGGAAGTCTCGGCCGTCAACGTACGGTGCGAGGAACGAAGCGATTGGTTTTGAGAGCGGTGGGAGCTGACTCGCACGGAGGAGATCAAGGATGAGGAAAATGGCAAGGATGAGAGATAACGCGAGACCAGCGTACGTTGGGTCGACGTACGTAGCGGGGAGGAGCATGCCTACCATCATAAAGTGAAAGACCTTGCGCCTCGTGTCGACCTCGTACGTCTCCTTGAGCTGGAACACGACTGTCAGTCCGAAGATGATGATGAGCAGCCAGTATGCACTGAGTATGAGCCGCGTATTTGCTTCGCCAAAGTCAGAGTGGCGGAGGTGCTGCACCCAGCCTAGAGGGCAATTCTTGTCGGTGAGGGTATTCTCTACCAGACGAGGCGGGAGGCAGATCCAGCGCTCGAGATTGGCCCTCACGACTTGGAATCGGAACCACGGCAGATCGCCAAACAGGTAGCCGAGGGCCCAGCCGATGGGTTCCAGTCCGTTGAGGGCGTATCGCTCGACGTAGGTGCGGACACCGATGAATATGATGCCCAGCAAGCATGCGTACACATAAGCTGCGTAGGCCCATTTTCGCACGGTCGCTTGCCCGTGTGTGAGTCTGATATAGGGCTGTATGGAGAGGGAGGCAGCCCGTTTTCCACGACCAGATGAGGATTGTGATGGCTGTTTTCGAAAGGGCTGGTCTGGATGGGGCAGTGTGTGCCGTCGTTGGGCTCTAAAACCGAACTCATCCGTTGGAGGCGTCGTCAACGTAGAAGTAGTGGCCGGGTCATTATTGATCTGGACTTTTGGGTTCGTAGTTGGACCCAGGGTTTGAACCCTCAGGGGCCCCCTGAAGATGGGGATATCGTCCTCGTCGTCGAGAGATGAGGGCGTGTCGTAGGAATGGTCGTCGTGCGAAGAGCCCACCACATCGTTCTTGATGCGGTGCCACGACACAAGCTTTCGAATATCCTTCCAGAAGCGATACTTTTGCGAATTAGATGGTTTGCGGAATCGCCATTTGGGAACTCGCGCCAGCGCGATACCCCATCGGATGACTGGTCCGCAGAAGACAAGGACCGCGAGGCCGCCTCCCCAGAGAAGACCCTTCAGGATCTTTGCCTGTGGCGACGCCGATAAAATGAGCACGTTGATGAGTGCGATAGATAGGAGCTGAAGCTCGGCAGTCAAGAGACTAGTGGTGGTTAGGTGATGCAGCACGTTGCAGAGCGTCTTGTGGACTGGGTACAACAAGACGAGCGCCTCTGCCGGTAGAAAGGTATACGTGGGGTTGAACCGGGATGAATTTAGTGTCCGAGAGCCCCAAATTAGAGGTAAGCAGGATAGTGCCCAGTGGAGGGTGTCGTAGGAAGCCGTCAGGTCGAGTTTTGGTATCAAGGCTTGCGGAAGTGAGCTAATGCTCAGGATGATGCTAGGCAGGACGGTCCCGGGGTTGTTTCGAGCCACCAAGAGGGAAACAAAAGTCGTAATCGCAGGAGGGTATAACAAGGGCGCAGGGTCGAAATTAGGAGGAAGTCGTAAGGGTAGCCATTTCGATGACTTTCGGCGGCTGTATGACCAGACCAGCACGCGCAATGGGTAGAGTGCTAAGAGGGAGGCGTAGAGGAAGCTTAGATACTGGAAGTCTGTGACCGGTTGTCAGTTGAGAGACACGCTAGAGTAAAAGTAGAGCCGCAAACCTTTTTTCCAGATACGATAGATTGGCGAGACGTGGGCGCTCGTCACCACCATGTAACCCAGCGAAGCTACGATAGCCGCCTCGGTTGCCCGTCGCACCAAGTTTCTATTCCGTCGAAGCACGTCAACCGCTCGTTTCCTCGGCACAGCTTCCCTTGGCGCCAATCTTTGCGATAGACTCTTGATGTGGTCGTCTTCCAATGCTGCCGGCGAAGGTATGGGGATCGATATGCCCGAGATGGGCTCGTTGCTGTTCCTGAGGCCCTTGTGCAGCCTGGTCTTTGGCGCCGGCAGACCCCGTAGGAAATGCTCGTCATCGGCTTCAGTCCCGCTCTCGCTGCCTGGTGTCGATTCTTTGGAGAAGGGGGAAAGCCCCGTCGGCGACAGGTGTGTGCCGTCGTGGTCTGTCTCGCGGGATCTATTGGTGATTTTTGCGGTGGTCGAGGTCGTGAAGCGCTCCGACAAATGTGGCAGCTCGGAGCTCTGGTGGTGATAGGGATGGGGGCTACGGTTCAAGGCTCGCAGCGCATCTTGTTGATCGGGATCGGGAGGCATCAGCGCCTCCCATTTGGAGGACTCTGCCATTTGGAGAGCTACGCGAGGGGTGGTGGTCGAGGGAAATCATGAAGCACAGTCTGAGCCCTAACGAGTTTGGTGTCGACGGGGGTTGAAGGACGGGCTGCAAACGGCGCAAAGCTTAGGAGGGGTGACAGACAATCGACAAAGAAGGACGAAGCATCTGATGCAGAAGCACAACTTGATGCTATTGTCTTGATGTACAATGTGCCCAACGAAAGGAGAAAAAAACGAGTGTCGCCCTGGGTTGGGGGAAATGGACAAAGAGCGTATCATCACATGCGATCTGGCAGCTTGGCAGTGAGCGCACCGCGCGCACAAAAGTTGGGTCTGGTGGAGTGACTGACGTTGATGTCGACGCTTGCGGGGACGGATAAGACTGGACTTTGGAGGCAATGGCACCACGGCCGGCCGCACGATGTGCAGGCTTTGTTGGTGACTTGTTTCAAACTCGATGTCGGCTACGCAGCTTTGTGCAAAATAAATACATAAGATCTGCTGATTTTGGTGGTGCAATTAACCTAGTCGTAGCATCTTCAGTGACTTCAAGATTATGGCGGATCCGTTCGAGGTGGATTGACAGTCAATCGTCAACTCTTTCGTGATCAATCACCATGGACACGCGGAGGCAACGAGCAGGGAAAAAAAAAAAAAGTTAAGCGGAGGTAAATCGCCAACATCACCAGAATACTTTTCTTCTACATTTGCAGTCTGGTACTTCTGCTTTGATAGAACAATCCGCAATCTTGTCCTGTTCTGGCCGAGATACAGGGTACGACCTCACTCTATGTGCTGCGGATGAGAGTAGATTGATCACAATGTGCCTGAAACCACTCTGCGCGCCAGACAGCCAAGCACAGGCGCTAATTGACGGGTTGCGAGACAAACGCCAAGTCAAGGGATATATCAACGCAAAACATTGAGCCATAAAGACGCCACAGCAATTGTGTCCTGAATCCAGACCAGAGGAAGCCAGAGGTCTGGTTCATCAGAAGGTTGACCTTCCTAGGAAGTCGATGGCAAACTTTCGTCCAGCCACGATGAAGAAAGGGACAAGCCACGAAGGCGCCGGCTTAGCCATGCGCATCCACGCAGCCAATATCTAAAATAAGATTCCTAGTGCCATGCTCCCTTGCTGTAGCCATGCGAACTGGACGTGTTCAGTCGTATTTCCGGGTCTTGAATAAATGCGTGCACATGCCTATCGAGGCAATTGTCTTTGTCTTGTTTCGTGTGTGTTCACATGTCCTAGCTCCATCGACATGCAACGGGTAATATTAAGCTACACATTAAATGGGTTGCCGATGATACTGCGCAGTAATTATCGTACGACAAGAACTGAAATTAATTCTTATTTTACAGGAGTCTGGTGCAATTCATAAAATGACATGATCTGCATCAGCGTCAATTGCTCCGCCGACCACAGTGGGCCATTGCCGGGCCACAGTGCCGAATGCCCGGGAGATGGGCACCGACGGTCGCTAGCTCAGTGCGCTAGGCGCTGCTCAACACGGAACAAAGACGACATGGACGCACAACAGAACAATGGGCGAGGAGGGTCTGGTCCGCTCCGAGCGGAAATGGATCACGCACCAGAGAGCACTAGCAATTAGCATGATTTGGCCCAGGCTTCTTTCCAGGTTTCCAGGTTTTCTAGATGGACTATCGAACTTGGCTGCCTTTTTGACAGATTTAGCCGGGAACGAAATCCTCAGAGACAAAACCACAGCCGGTAAAAATGTCCTCTTTGATCGGCATCAATTCCCAAAGCAGGTTACACCGCGGATGCTGTGCTCCGGCACTGACTTACGTTGACCGGTGTGCAGCGCGGCGTCGTAAGTCGAGAGGCGGTGCAGTACAACGCACAACCGCATCGGATTGATCTCAGCTTTGATAAGTGAGATGTGCAGGGAGACTTGGAACTGCCGGGAATGAACAGGAGCCATTGGTACCGACACGGGCATCAACCTAGCTGCAAGTAGTGAAATGCTGCGATGAGTGTGTCATTGGGGACCGGTCGGATCTGACGCAGCGCTACGGTTCAGAAAGCATTGTGCCGTCGAATGCTATGCCTTTGTCAATCGGCCTCATCTACGAACGTAGCAGTGAGGGGGATGCATGGCCTTGAAATACATCTAGCTCTTTTGCGTCGGGTTTCGAGATCCATCGCGCGGTTTCCCTTGTAGGAGCACAGAACAATGCATCGGACGCCATCGTTTTGAACCGCAATTGCACGAAGATTGCGTTGCAAATGGCCGCAAAACATGGCAGGACCGTGATTACTGATGCACATTAGCGTTTGGAGCGGAGCGGACTGCAATTGACGCATCCAACCAGCAAATGCGGTTTGAGGATGTCGTTGGTTTTAGTCTCCATCGTGGGCGTGTTGCTGGAGACAAATACGAGGTGCTGGCGCCCTCCCCTCTCCATCAACCGGCCACGACGCTACCCACGGCTGGACGGGATTCGCTTTTTCAATGAAAGGACCTCCTCGGGATAAGACCAGAGCCCACACTTTGCCCGCGATGATGTCACGTCGTTGCTGAAGCATCTGGGGGTGCCGTCGCCGTTTGAGTTCAGAGCGCGGGAGTGCAATGCGTTATGGAAGAGAGTCGATGAAACACGGTCGGTCTCTTCAGTTTCCAGTTCAAAGCCTGGTCAGTACGAGCTCGCATAGACGCCGATAGACGGGGCGTCAGTGCCAGCGGGCGTTGTTGGCGGCGATCAATAGGATGGGGGAATCAACGGTGAGAGCTTCGTTCAGACTTGACTGGTTCTGGTCCCATCTTTTGTCCCAGCACTCGCTTTTCCAATCGATGCTGTTGGTGCCTCTCTCCGCCCGCCTGCTGTCGGGTCTGCTGCGTGAATGCGCGAATGCGTGCATCACATCGTACCCGACCAGGGGCGTCTGCTTCGTCTCACGCACCGTCTGCGCCAGTCGCCAGCCCGATCCATCCATGGCGCGACGGGTGGGATGGGCTCATCGGAAACCGCCAAATTGTGGCGTTGATACAATGGGCGGTGTTGCCTGGCGTTGCAGAGATCCATCCATCCGTCATATGGTGATTTGATAGTCTCGAGCGCCATGCCGACACAGAGGCGTGCTGGTATCTATCCCAATTCAATGGAAAGCCAATTCAATTCCCATCAATTCCCATCCTTGTTTCAGGCTTCTGCTGCCACTACCACCACTACGCGCGCCCACACAGCCCGCCGTGTCTCTCGTTTTTGGTCTCTGCATGTCTCTGATGCTGTCGACGTGGTTTCGTCTCACCACCGTACTGTGCAACCATTGTTTCTAAAATCGTCTGATGCTCCCAGTCCACGACAGAACAGCTGCGCATTGCGTTCATTGATGAACCTTATTATAATTCGCACTTGCAGTCCGTCCCGTGTTCAGCTGGCATCAGCCCTTTTGACTACCCAGCTTGTCCGTGTCCCTGATCCATCTCCCCTTGACCTTGCTTGGCCCTGACCTTAACCTTGACGCCTGACCCTACCGGCCGCGAGGAAAAATAACTTTGTCTTTTTCAGCTACCAAGGACTGGCGTTTGTTGCCGTTGAATCTCATTGGCCCCCCTTTGCTACTGTTCCGTCCAGGCGTCTCCTTTGCTGCACATTGAGCTCTTCTAAGCAAGATCAACAAGTCCCCTGAAACCCTGTTCTTTGAGCCATGCCCGTTCACGTATTCTGCTGGAAATCTTGATTCACGACACCACTCCATCCCGGTATCCCAGCCAGCTTGTTCAAGATCCCGCCTCATGGGTCCACCATATTGAACGGAGCCTTCATCGACGATACGATCTTTATCAATTCAACGGCTCCACCTGCGAGTGATAGCGGACACCCGGCAACAGCCAGACAAGCCGTCGTCGACCTTGCATCATTGCCTTTCTGCGCCACCAAATACTTCTATCTTTGGGCTCATCCCCCGTCAGGTGTCTTTACACTTCCAGCTCTGTTCTGGTTCTGCCCTGCCCGTCATTATCAAGTCACCACCACCTTCTTCCCCTCCTGTGCCCTCTTCCCCTTCGCTTTGGACTTTTGAATACGGGACGAAAAGAACAGAGCCTCAAGCTGTTCCACAAGCACAAGCCCCCCTCCAAGCTGGGACCCAGCTCGTAAAGAAAGCAAAAAGGCTACCAG
Source organism: Periglandula ipomoeae IasaF13 (assembly GCA_000222875.2). Classification (NCBI taxonomy): domain Eukaryota; kingdom Fungi; phylum Ascomycota; class Sordariomycetes; order Hypocreales; family Clavicipitaceae; genus Periglandula; species Periglandula ipomoeae. The sequence goes on from AFRD01000037.1 coordinate 92,582, forward strand.
GACCAAGGTTTTTTTCTGGGCCCTGGGCCTCCCAAACACGCGGTCCGGCTTGGCTGACGGAAAGCAGGCTTCGGACCCCACCCGGCCAGCTAAACATCGCATAATAGTCACATCACATCAACCAAAGCACACTCGCTGCGGCATCTTCTTCCTCTTCTTCCCTTCCATTTCCCTTACGGCCGCCTTCTTTGCACTGGACATTGCTTCTAAAGAAAGGGAAAAATCAACGAATAGCATCTTTTTGTCTTTCCACTCCGCTTTTTGCCCATTGGACACCCACATATCTACACCAAAGCGTTTTGCGTCTAACACTGGCCGAAGCTGGTGTAAGCATTGTGAATCCACACCCTTCTTCCGATCTCCGCCTCGCATATCCTGTCTTCTCCTCCAGAAACAGAGGGGGTGAATGCATATCATTGTTTTCACTATCAGAATCCCAGACCGACACCCAATCACCCCATCAGCCTCTCGTTTCCACGCTTCATACTAGACTCCGCCAAGCATAAGCCCCCAGTTCAACATACTCCGTCTGGCTTGCCGTCACTGATACGTGATCCATCCGAGTTTCCTTTCCCACTGGGGAACCTCTCTCAACATCTCAACGACGTACATAACGCCTCTTGTGTCCCTGCACCTGCACAATCCTCTCCGACAATGTCTCCGATGGACTCTAACCTCCACGGCGAGACCCGACTAGAGGAAGGATTGCTAGGCACACAGGAAGAAGAAAAGGTTCCCTTCATCTTGCCCGGATCGGACCAGGACAAATCTGTATCAAACCACTGCCAATTGGAGGCACAGAAGAAGTCCAACAAGATGTCTCCTCTCCGACGGGTAAGTATGATCATCATGATCGGTCTTCTCGTTGGATTCGGACTCGCCTTGGCCAAGGACCCATCTCTTTCGACGTCCTGCATGGGCTGGGCTCATGGTCGTCATGATGTGCCTACCAAGATTGCCCGTACGGCCCTGAACAAGAGGCAAGATGGTTCCCTGACGAATGCCACCACTCCTGGATCATCAACTGGGCAGTCCGCAACTGGTGTCAACCCCGAGCAACCCAGCTCCGGCGCGGCTGTCACCTCCGGCTCGTCCTCATGTTAGTATACACCTGTTCCGCAATTCAAGACTTATGATGCTAATATGATTCCTTCAAAAGCACCCATGGTCACCTCTTCATCATCCATCTCAACTCCACCATCCTCATCGTCAACTCCGGTAGTCTCCAACCACTTCATCGTCTACCTCACAGGTGCAGCCACCCACCACAAGCACGACCTCCTCGACGACCCAGGCTCCTCCCACGACTTCCACCACGCCGACCACGCCCAGCCAGACTCCGACGTCAACTACACCCTCCAGCTCTGAAAGCCCTGGTACGTCCTCGACGAGACAAGCATCTGTCTCTGAATCTTCTTCAAGTGTATTCCAAGTGTCCTCTTCCAGTAGGTCAACCAAAGCCTCACCCTCCTCCGTGACTGACAGCACGAGTACTTCTTCCCATCATGTTGCCAGTATGTTGCTCTCTTGCATATGTCTGCGGCTTCCAACTGTGTTTTCATGAATCCCTGCATATTCCGGTTTTGATCTCGCCAGCAACACTCCAACTCTCCCACAGAAGTCCTATGCATATAAACGGAATGATGCCTAACGTGTATACTTTAGCAACATCCACGTCGACTGCGTCGTCTGTGTTGCCTGGTGCGTGAAGCCTTTTCGTCTCGCAGTCAACAACACTTGCCCACCTGACGAACCCTGAAATTCGGCCACACCAGATCTGCTCATGGACACTTCGCTGCACTGATTATACACTATTCAAGAACGAAAGCTAACTGTGCCCATAGCCTCTACATCCTCAGCAGCAGCCCCGTCTTCAACCAAATTCCAAAAGGCCATCACCACGGGCCGCGTTTCCACCAGCAGCCCAGTCGCCCAGACCCTGACAACCACCCTCGAGAACGGCGGAACTCTCACCATCACCTCTACCTCATGGGTTGCCGTCGTGCCAACCGACAAAGCGAACTCCGGTGGCTCGGAGCCCAAGCTGCAGAACGCAGCTCCCAAGTCCGACGGCCACTTCAAGCTCGTTCTCGCAGTCGGCGCCGCCACTCTCGGGATGCTTCTCTTTTGAGACCCGAGTCGGACTCTGGCACATCGTTTTGAAGTCTTTCTTGCAATAGTGTGTGTTTCGTTTCTCATGGCTTGGCGAATTTTGCATTTTTCACATCTCATCATCTTATGATGTAACGACTTTCCTTACTGTCAAAAATCATTGCGCGCCCGAGGGCATGATATAGACTGGCGCGAGCGACTGCCGCATGTAAAAACTGGATGTTTGGGAAATAGATTGGTCACGGTAGAAGGACATTAATGACCATGGACAGTAAAGAGATGCATAGAATGGTGCGATTCGCGCACGCAAACGATAAAAATTGACGTACTGCGTAAAATCACTATTTCCCGTGCCACTAGTGTGAAGAGTGTGAAGAGTGTCATGCCCGATTTTGCGCCCTTAACTCCGTTCCCATTGTCCCGTGTCTGAACCTGATTTCTCTTAATATGTTACAGTTGCAGTCTTAGCCTGGTCCAATCTTGGGCATGTCGTGATGCTCGCTCAGTTTCGACAGGTACGTATTCAGCTCTTCCACACGCTCCTTGTGAGTTTTGAGGAGTTCGGGTCGTGACGTGGATGACTCGGCCAGTTTTTGTAGCTGCGCTAAGGTTAGCAGTCTCGCTCTTATTCTTCTCGTCGTGAGGGGCTTGCATCGACGTACCCGTTTCCGCTTCACCTCGTCATATCGTCTCTCTGCCTCCGTCTTGTGTACCTGCGGGACCTCATCTTCTTCCTGTCTGTCCTTGTCCTCCTCTGGTGTAGCCGAACCATCCTTCTTAACAACAGCGCCGTCGTCTCCCGTCGACAAGTTCTTTTCCAGATCACTCTTGTCCTTCTTCTTCTTCTTCTGCACCTTGGCGCCCTTGAGCTTGAGGGCGCCGCCTCCGATGGCGGTGTAGTCGCCGGATGGCATGGCGAGAGGTGCCGCGAGCTGAGGTTGAGAGTTGGCGCAGACATTGAGAGAGTGGACCGAATGTCGGCCGAGTGAAGCTTTGTATCTGGAGGGGCAGATCAACGGCGCCAATTACTTAATCACGGGTTTCAATTGCTTCTCCGGCCAGCGCCCAAGCGCCCCCCAGCCTCCAGCCAATGAGGTCGCGAACAGCGCCAGAAAATACAGGGGCCCCTTTCCTCCATCGTCACTGTGAACTTCCTTTTCTGCCTTCATGTGCCGCTTGTAACCTGCCTCCCCGTGGGCTTCTTTTACTCCTTTCACCGCATCCATTTTGACATTTTGAGCAGACAGGGACCAGTTTCAATCATCGACTACACTATTTTTTTTACTTTCAATCTTGTCATTGTGCTATTACAACACGTTTCGACCTCCATACATATCCGCTGCCCTGCCATCGCCAAAACAATAGTTGCACAACCCAGAAGAGCTCGAGGTGCCCACCGCCACCTTGTCCTGCATCGACATACGAATCCCCCAGCTCCCTCTTATCGACATGGGCTCCGCTGTTTAGACAAAATTCCTTCCTTCGCTGTACAACTAATTGCTTGCCACGAAGAAACCGATCGCCCTCACCGTTAGCGTACACAGAGTCTGTGTTCTGCAGGGAGCCCATCTCCCGCGATGGCCCCTTATGGCGTGCAGTCGCAGTCGCGAGACTCTCTAGAGCTGGCATCCCTGGCGAGCTCGAGTATGATGAATGATGGGGCCGAAACAGAAATATCATCAAGACAAAGCATCTCATCGTCGAGGAGACTGTCGTTAGTAGAAGAGGAAGACCCGCTGAATGAGGATAACCCGGCCGGGCGATTGGGTCGAACATACTCTGTATCGTCGACATTTGATTTTGCTGCAAACTTGTTTCCGTTGAGCTCGACCACGGGCGCAGGAGGGTATGCGCCAATTGGAGCGCCGACATCAGGGACACGGCAGGGAGGTGCATTGGGAGGAGGTTCGCTCGAGAAGCACAAGACGCTGACATACCTCAATGGGTTGTCGCTGATAATCGGACTCATTATCGGATCCGGAATCTTTTCATCCCCAAGCCAGATCAGCTCCAAGGTTGGATCACCTGGTGCTGCTCTGGTGGTGTGGGCGGTGGCAGGAGTGCTGGCGTGGACTGGTGCCGCGTCGTACGCAGAGCTTGGAGGCGCTATTCCACTCAACGGGGGCGCGCAAGTCTATCTCTCCAAGACTTTTGGCGAATTCGCAGGGTTCTTATTCGCCTGGACGGCCGTGTTGGTCCTCAAACCGGGAAGCGCTGCCATCATCGCCATCATCATGGGGGAGTACTTTGTGCGTGCCATAATCGGAGCCGAGGCAGAACATGTCAATCCCTGGGTCAACAAGTCGGTTGCTTTGGCGGGAATTTTTGCGGTCACGTTGTTCAATTGCATCTCTACGCGCATGGGCACGCGGATCAATGACATGCTCATGTTTTTAAAGTTTGTGGCGCTGCTCTTTGTCACAGTAGTCGGCATCGTTGTCGCCGTTACTGGCGTCACCTTCAAGGGCGAAAAGGATGTTGCGTGGAAGGCCCAGGATTGGTTCAAGGACACATCCATGGATCTGTCGAATTGGGCCGTCGCCCTGTACGGTGGTCTGTGGGCATATGACGGATGGGACAATGTATGTGCATAGAGACCGACTCCCGTTCTACGATACTAACCGTTCGATGCAGACAAACTACGTCGTGAGTGAGTTTCGCAATCCCAGCCGAGACCTTCCTCGAGTCATCCACTCCGCCATGCCACTTGTCATTGTGAGCTATGTTTTAGCGAATGTGGCGTACTTCCTCGTGTTGCCCGTTGAAGAGGTCAATGGCTCCAACACGGTAGCCGTCATGTTCGGCTCCAAGGTCTTTGGTCCCGTCGGATCCATCATACTGGCTCTCATGGTCAGCGCGAGCTGTCTGGGAGCTCTCACCTCGTCTACATTTACCGCGGGCCGACTCGTGTACGTTGCTGGCAAAGAGGGCTACATCCCTGGAGTCTTTGGAAAGATTGGCATCAACAACCAAGATCCCAGCATGTCGACGCAACGAACTCGAAATTGGCTCACCCGCAAACTCCAACAGCTCTTTGGCGATGAAGAAATGGGTCTCTTCTTCACTCCCATCTATGCGCTTATCCTCAACGGCGTCCTCACGGCTGGCTACTGTGTGGTTGGCGAATTTCCTACGCTCGTCACCTTCTACGGCGTCGCAGGCTACACTTTCTACTTTTGCACAGTACTAGGCCTAATCATCCTGCGTGTCAAAGAACCGCACCTCGAAAGACCCTACAAGACCTGGATCACGACTCCCATCATATTCTGCTGCGTCAGCCTCTTCCTCCTCAGCAGGGCAGTCTTTGCGCGGCCGATCCAGACGCTGGCGGTGGTTGCGTTTGTCATTGCAGGCATACCCGTGTATTTCTGGTGCGTCCACAGAAGGGACAAGCTACGAAAAGCAGGCGGCGAAGACGACGACCGGCCCTGGTGGCGGTTCTGGAGGAAATAATTGAAGGAAAAGCGGTAATACAAGGAGCATCTGGGCGGCGTACTATACAAAGATTTATTCATGAGGTATTCGCGCGCTGTGAAGGCGCAGGAGTCTTGTCTTTTGAAGAAGATATCCCAAGCATCATTGCATGTAATTGTCAGGAAATACGCATTTTGAACACGAAGAGCATTGACACAAGCGTTGTACCTAGTCAACCATTCGGCCGGTACTGGATAGTATGGAGTAAGCGATTGAGGCATGAGATTTTGCAGGCCTGGTGAATCGACTTGATTACTACGAGACGTGACGCCTTGCGAATTGCCTACCGGCTGTCTGTAACCGCCTTGTCGTGAGGCGATGCTAGCCTGCAGCCAACATGCCTTGCGCGCAGCCAATCATTATCGTGGCCAACGGTGGGAGACGGGGCCGGGCGGCTACGGATCGTCCCGCACTGGCTGGCTGGCTGGTGTTGGGCGGTGTCTTTTTTCCACTTCAGCCAATTTCTCATTCACTCTTATTGATTTTGTCCTTGATATGAATTCTAAGACTAGTGTATAGATGATTGAAATGCTTCAATCCGACTTTGCGCAGATGACATGGTTTGCGATGCGAATGTGAGGGTCACGGCTTATAAGCGATTGCCGCGCCGACGTCCTCTCCCACTGAACTCGGCTCGAGGTAAATTCGACAGGACCATATTCCGAATTCAGGGCCTACTCCTGGGGTTAACGTCGTGGAGGCTGTTGAATCTCATGTTTTTCGTTAATTTCTCACCACTTATTATTGTTTACGATGCCCTCTGCATGGAAGTGGCCATGGCTGCTCATCCTCCTCTCACAGCCCCTCGTCAAAGCAGACGATGACCTCTCCGACTTCACAAACAACCTAGCGCAAGACCTCGGCCCGCTACTTGCGCTGTTCGGCGAAGCCGTCACGAAGCAGTATCTCAGCGAGAGCACCACCTTCCTGGACTACTTCATCTTCGCCATGGGCCCGCTGGGCATCATCACGGCCGTCGTGTCCGTGATCAGAGTGTGCGGCCATCCTTCGCTACGGGCATTCATAGGACGCTCGCAGGAGGGCGAGGCGGCTGTTGAGGCGGAGCTGTGCGCATCGACGAGCCGCGATGTGTGTGAGCTGTTCCACAAGGGAGGTATTGCGAGGGTCTTGGGTCGACCTGATATTCTGGAGCTGGTGTGCGTTTCTGACGATTCTGAAAAGGATACCCTCGGCAATACGCAAGGGCAGGATGGTGGAGCAAGAAGAGGGAAGAAGTTGGCGAGATTCAAGAATTATCTTGCAACCATGGGTGATGGGCAGGGCGAGCAGTGGAAACGAACGCGCAACTCCATCTTTAGTCCCAGACACAACGGGGATCAAAACGAATTACTTACATCGCCAAACTTGTCTCTCAACATCGGCATCAAGCGACCCCCCGTGTGGGCGCAGTATGCAGTCGCAATAGTGGGAGTGGTGCTGCAGTCGGGCGTCATTGTGCTCGCGGGTTTCGGAGCGTGGCAGCTGGATTGGAACCGATACCATCCCGACAAGGAGACATCGCGGGACTACGCACCGCGCATGTTCATTGCCGGGAGTATGCTCCTGTCCATGGGCATGTGGGCGTGCGCGGCGCTCATCGGACAAGCGACGCAAGAAGTGCGGTATACACGACAGACGGAAAAGTCTAACATGAAGAACACGCGGCTCATCTGGCTGCAGCCGGGACCGCAGCTCGCGGAAGACCAGAGCTTCGATCCGAGCTCGTACTTTGAGAGCGAGAAACAGCCGCTTTCGCACTGGCTTTCGTCGCGCAAGAGGCGGGGTTCCGAGAAGTTATTTGAGGGCTTGACCTTTTTGGCTGTGCTGGCGTCGGTTGTTGGCTATGTTTTGCAGTTTATTGGTTTGAGGGGCATGAAGGCGTGGGTGTCGTTGACGCAGCTTGGAGTTACGTTGCTGATGAGTATGCTTCGTGGTTCGATGAGGATACAGAGACTTAAGAAGAAGGATAATCGATTGTCTGGGATGCCGGATCTGGTTGCTGGCCATGAGCTCGATTGGTTGGCATTTGAGCTGGCCTTTGATGACTCTCCGCTCGAAGGCAAGGGTCAGCCGCAAAAAGGGACGAGTTGGCATCCTTCCAGTCGGGAGGTTGTGTTCGATGGTGAGCGAGAATGTTATCCCGAGTCCCAAGATGAGTGGAGGATGATACAGACGAGTAAAATGTTGGCAGGTCAAGGAGGCAGCAACCAGAGTTGCAGCCCAACTTTTTCGGAGTTTTCAACACCGTCATTGAAAGGACTTTGGTTCGTCACTGTCGTGCTACCAATTGTATTGTGACGCATTCGACACACGTATCCAGCTCGCTCGATTAACTGGGAACAAGGGCTTACAGGACCCTGCTGTTGGTCGCCCCGGAGAACGGCAGTTGTGGAAGAACGACATGGTTCGCGTTCGGAAGAATGCGATGAAAATTGCCAAGGCTTTGGAACAACTCGCTGCTGAATTCTTCAGAGGAGACACTATGGCCGAGGTAACGAACATCTGCATCCCCATTGACGTGGTGGCCCATACGGAACTTGATGGCGAGACAGCGCATTCTGCGTTGCCGCAGACGATAGGAATCGATTTGAGGCCTCCAGTGTCCGCTTCGGTAGAGTGGCAAGCAGACTCTGCCCAGATCGAGGCTGCGCTGGGCCTATGGATGTGGTCGCTTCATTCATCCCGTGATGTCCTGGATGTGGATGAATCAGGCAATACAGTTTCAAACGCTGCGAGCAGCACGCACATTTCCCATCGAATTTTGAGCGCGAGTTTGGATGACGAAGAGCGGTGGAAGACTGAAGTAGATATTGAAGTCGAGCTCAACTTCTGGTTCGGTCCCAACCCGCAGCAACTGGAAACGCATTCACTATATCTTCACCGGCATATGCGCTGTGGTAATGTTGACACTGTCTGCTTTCAGCATCCAGAGAAGGGGACATGGAAGAAAGTTCCTAGAGGACATACCCTTGAAAAGGGATCGCCTTGCCATTTGAGATTGTTCGGATGGAACCTGTTGGCCGAATCTCTGGGCTTGAGCGAGGCCGATGCCATAGAAAAGTCGGATGCCGTGAGGAGAGCACTCGATAGCGAAGGGTATGCGAAGTTCACAGTGCAAACTACACAAGCAGCAACCTCGTTACTCGACTTGTGCACACAACAGTTGTTTATCACGGTAGTGAAAAACCTTCTGAAAAAAGTGGGAAGAAATTTGCCGTGATCTAATGTGTCGGAGCGCGACGGGTTCATCCAGTTCGAGAACCCAGATTTCGCTACAATACATAAGGCGTTCGTTTATAACGGGCTGGGATCGAAGATGGAGGCAACGGCTTCCATTGTTTCGCAGTTTCGACAACAATTACTGGCAAGTCGGGAGCACATGGCTTTCACCCTCATCAGGTCTGCCAACAAATTTCGACGACTGTGGTATTGGGGCCGCGCGGAGAAACTGCTGCTCTGGGCTTGTCGGCATTTCTCCCCTGAGCGCATCGACAGCCAAGATGAGAACCTAAAAGAGAGATGGAGCCATTTTGAAAGAGTGCTCAGCGCGGCTGCAGAGTTCTATCGCTGGTCAGCAGCGTCCAAGGCTCATAACGCTGGTCTACGGCGGGCCCAAGCAGGGTTGTCGAAACTACGGCAGGTCTGTGCCTTTGCACTCAACCCGTCGGAGACGCCTCCTCTCATAGAGTCGCATAGGAAAGCTGTTGCCAATACGATTGCCTGGTACGCCGATGTTTTTGATAAGTTGGAAGCACAGCCAAGCGTACCACAGTCCCGTGGCGGCGCGATCCGCCCTTTCGTGGAAGCTATTGATGCGTGCAACATTGTTGATGCGCTGTATCACTTGACGTTGTTCCAAACGGGAGACTTTGGGCCCAAACGCCTCAAGCCTGCGCTGCCACTGGCTGTGCGCAACCGGTGGACTCACGTCATCGATGCGTTGCTGGAACTGAAAGCAAGCCCGGACAATGAAGACAGCACGGGTAGAACAGGTGTTTCTTACTGCGCTGAGCTGGGATATGTCTCTTTGCTGCAGAGATTGAGAAGAGAAGGGGCTTTCCTGGATCTATCAGATAGTCTTTCCCGGACACCGCTTCACTGGGCAGCTCTGAAAGGTCAAATTGGGATTGTTTCCGAGCTGTTGACGCATGGAAGGGTGGACATTGCGCGTCAAGATAAGGACGGCATAGTGCCACTCTGGCACGCCATCTACGGAAACCACATCGATATTGTTGAGAAGATCCTGGAGCATGGGTTCAGTGCCAACACCAGAAGCGAGAAGAACAGAGCGCCGTTGTCATACGCGGCAGAAAAGGTGCAGCTTGACATTGTGCGATGCCTGCTAGTCAACGGAGCGACAGCTGATGAAGTTGATAACCCCTACGGATCAACGCCCCTTCATCTTGCCATTTCAAACAGCCACGTTGAAATAGTTTGCATGCTGCTGGAGTACAAAGCCGATATCTGTACGCGCAACGGCAACGGCCTCACCGCGTTTCATGTCGCTGCCGGCGCAGGGAGCGAGACAATCATGAGGCTCTTGACAGCGGAGCGAACATCGACATCAATCACGGCCATGACTTTGGAAGATCCGTCTTGCATTTCGCTGCGGACAGAGGCAATGTGAATCTGATAGACCTGCTGCTCGAGCATGGTGCGAATATCGACCAGAAAGACAGTAGTGGCCACACTCCGTTGCATATAGCTGCGGCAAATGAGCATTCATGCAACACAGAGCCGTTTGTTCTTCGTCTGCTGGAAAAGGGGGCCGTCGTCAACGCTGTCGACGACCAAGGAGCAACTCCTCTCTATGCTGCAGCTCGAGGTGGTGATGAAGATGTTGAAACGCTGCTCAGACACGGCGCTGATCCCAACATTGTTACCAAGCTAGGCGGTAATCCTCTCCTCGCTGCTGCGCAAAGGGACCGCAGCAGCATTGTGAGAACTTTACTGGAAAATGGAGCCGATGTAAATCTCACTCTAGATGAAAAAGCCGCCACTCTCCGCAGCAGCGGCAGAGAATGCCATTGCGTCCGTTCGCGTGCTTCTCGAATTTGGCGCGGATGTTTCCATTCCGGATGCTAACGGGCGGACTGCACTGTTCAAGGCCACAAACAATAGGTTTTATGACATAGAGAAATTACTAGGGAGTTGAATATATGCAAGCGCTTTCTCCTTCTACAAACAGCCTCTGAACCTTTGTATACTTGCGCACATTTACGTACACTTGCACATACTGTGTATGCTCAAATGCGCTCAAATATGGAAAGTAACTAATATGATTCAAGCTATCATGACTGTATATGTACATTTAAGAAGACGTTATAAAATTTTCGGAAGCGCATAGCCTTCGGAACGAGATCTGCGAACCGGATTTAGGCAGCCTGCTTGCTGCGCTCGCCGTACGCCTTGGTCGCGTAGTCACCATTGTGGACAATGAGGTCTTCAGGACGATAGTCATGCTTCCCGGTCAAGTAGCTGTTGAGGATCGACTTGGTGCCATCAGCGTAGCGCTTCTGAGCGTCCAGGGATGTGCCAGACATGTGAGGAACCATGGCGTTGCCACCGCCAAAAGGGTTCTTAGCCGTGCGCAAGGGGTGGTCTCGCTCAGCGGGCTGAGGGAACCACACATCACCACCGTAGCCAGCAAGGTGTCCCGACTTGAGAGCCGCAGCAACATCTTCCTTGACAACAATGGCGCCACGGGCGGTGTTGATAAGGTAGGAGCCTGACTCAGTATTAGCCCTGTCCAATCATCAAACAGATGCATACTTACCCTTCTTCATTTTGCTGATGAGCTGCTCGTTGAACAGACCCTTGGTCTTCTCATGCAGGGGACAGTTGATGGTGACAACGTCACATTGCTCGAGCAACTTTTCTAGAGTGTCCACACGTCGGCATCTGATCTCCTGTTCCTTCTCCTTGCTCAGGGGCTGGTAGTCATAGTACAAGAGTTCCTTGCAGTCAAAAGCCTTGAGACGACGCAAGACACGCTCGCCAATACGTCCAACAGCAACAGTACCAACAACCTTGTTCTCAAGGTCGTACTCCTGCTTGGCAACAGCAGCGACATCCCAGTCACCGCGCTCAACCTGCTCGTGAGCAGGGACAAAGTTGCGGATCAGGACCAAGATGGTCATGACGACGTGCTCTGCGACGGAAACGACATTGCTGCCGGTCACCTCGGCGACGGTGATACCGCCATTAGTCTTGTTGGCGGTATTCAGGTCGACGTGGTCAGAACCAATACCGGCCGTGATGGCAAGCTTGAGCTTCTTGGCCTTGGCCAAACGCTCTGCGGTCAAGTAACCAGGGTGAAAGCTACACACCGTGTTAGGGATCAGCTCATATGCTTCTCAATCTGTCACGTTCTGCTTACGGAGTTGTGATGATGACTTCAGCATCGACGAGCTCTTGGTCAAACTTGGAGTTCGCGCCCTCCTTATCCGAAGTGGTGACAAGAGTGTGGCCCTGATCCTCCAACCATTTTCGGAGGCCGAGTTCGTTCTCAGTGGTACCAAGCAGTCCAGGAACCTATAGGTCGCATCTCATATTAGCACAAGCACTGGTATGATGACTTGGCCCAATTCTGGGTGTGAGACTAGGTCGCAACGCAGCTCTTAGACCGACCCAAGACTGCATGCCCCCCGCATTCTGCGCTTCCCCGCCCGTCCGGCGGAGGTCTAAATGCGGAAGCTGCGGGGACCAGGGACTCGGCATACCAAGCCCAGGTGAGAGGAGCGAATTGACAGGCTACCGATCGATACCTTTGCCTTTGGAAGCTTCCGCTCGGTCAAGGTAGTAGCTTTGATTCCCCACACCGGCTGCCAGAATGGTGTCAGAAGCAATATGAAACAACAACTGCTACTTACATCCTTGGCGTGCTGGCCGCCGTCGTAGAGAACGAGAAGAACTTTGACCTTTTCACGCGCGGTTGTCAGCGCACGGATTGATGATGGCGAGAAGCGCGGCCGGGCGACATGCGAAGAGCAAATCGTCTTGCTTGTCAAGCCGGCAGCTCGGAGCGAGACAGGACGAGCTGAGGCAGCAGAGCAAGTCGAAAACAAGGCCCGAGAAGCTAGGGGGAGAGAACGAGAGACGGGGCGAAAATATACCATTGTGACAGATAGAATGTGTCGTCTGTAAACACTTCAGTTGGGTCAATGCTAATTGTGCAATCGGCGCGAATCGCAAGCGAGGAGGTGAGTTGTTATATGTGTGGCAGGCTGCAGCCGTCGAGGTGTAACCAGTATATAAAAAGGAAGTTGTGTTAGTCTTTCGTCGAGGCTAAGCTCCCTGATTTGGATTAGAGACGAGAGGAGAAGGAGAAATCGTGTGTCATCGAATTCGTCCAGACCCTGAGACGCGGCTCGATATTTATGCTCCTCCCCAGAATCAGCTGGGATGACCTGGGAAGAGCACCTTTAAGATCGTCACCACCACTTTGCCATGCATTGAATACCTAACCCCTCCAGCCCAAGCCGCCCTTGATGCGAATCGGCGTCTGTCTCGTCCTGCAACCGCAGATTGGACCTCATCTTCTCCTCACCTCCGATATGCCGCCTGTCCGTGATATCCACTTATCAGGACGTGTCTCGCTGAGAATTCGGCATTCCCAGTGAACCCAGGCCGTTCATGTGGATGACTTCATTCTGCTACGCTGCGGGAAGAGCTAGTTCTGGCGGGGTAGCATCTGACTGACTTTTGTTTGTCTATCCGCAAGGGCTAGCTTGGCTGCTAGGCTGGTATCAATCGAACTGGGGATTGGTGGCCGGCGACTGTTAAAAGCCTACCATTCTGGCCGGCTGGGGTAAGATCCCCTCAACCATCTTCGGGCGTACTTGGACGGTACACGGTGGTTCGAGGTCTGAAGCTTGGAAGAATCTCGGCGTTCGGGATTGAGGAGCTGTGGACTGGCAACGGGACATGGAAACGGAAGAGGTATGGGGAAGAGCAGGTGGACAGCTTCGACAGCTCAGCCCAGCCCAGCCCAGCAGTGCCAGCTGCCAATGCTAGCAGAGCACTTGCGGCCACCAGACGCAACGTAGTTGGGGCGACATGGACAGATGCGGGGCCTTCACGGCCGCACATTGGCTCCGATACAAGACTGGGAGAGGGGAGCGGGGTCGAGACACCAGTTGACGGATGATGCCAACCCAGTCGATCGAGTCTGGTTCATTCCGGCGTCTCAACAGGGGCACCGGACCAGGAGCAAGACAGCACGAAACGGCGAGAGAGCACCACCAGCCTGAGGGGGGAAGAAGCGCCTCTGCAACAATTGAATCACAATCGACGAGCGGCTGCCATTGCCATTAGCTAAGAATGGCTCGGCATCTGGATGATTCGCCCGTTGCCCTCGCTTTGAGCTGGCTGGCGCATCCCATCTTGCCGCAGACATGCAGCCATTCGCATGTCCTCGCTCCGCGCAAGATCGAGCGGCGCTGCAGCCTCTTGCTGTCTCTTTTCGTCGGTTCTTGAACCGAGTCTAACCTCATGCATGGATAAACCCTCCTAACCGAAAAACGATCATCGTACCATTCCTTGCGCTCGGCCAATCCCACCGTCACGTCTTCTCGACTCAACGCGGGCTACCCGCCTCAAATGTCAATCTGCACCTTTGTGCTTCAAGATTATCTAATGAGGAAGAAAAGCTCATATGAGGCTTGCTCCTTGTTGACGGTACTTTGAAGAGTATAGGCGATCGTGTCTGGCATGGACTCTGCAAGCGCCATCTGTCTTCGCCTCTTCAACATCCACTTGCCGTCTACCAGACGCAATTGTTTCCTGGATCTTGGGGCTATGTGAATTCATGGCAACTCCATGACAACCAGGATTCAGTCGAGGCACCCTGAATTTCCCTTATCTCGATCTCGAAAATATGACAGCTCAGGCACCAGTATAATTGTTCCGATGTCATCTTGCCACGGCCAATTGCGTATTTGCAGAGAAATTATGATGATGTGGTCTTCAGATGCCTCGATTCCCTGTTGTTCATTGGGCAAAGGAGTCGATGAAACGGCCATGGGCGACACGCCACTGCTAAAAGCTGCATACGCCCTGCAATTTCATAACACGAAGAAATGTCGCGACCCTGACCACATGGCAGCTTAGATGGACGTTAGGGAACTTCCGAGTTACGCTGAAGACTTTTCTCGTCAATTTTCATCGTACGACCAAGGTTCCGTCAGAGTTGCAATTTTTCCCGAGAGGGGTTCAAACACGGCCCTTGTCTTGGGAGCAAAGGAATCGCGCGCTGAGGTTGGCAGTGCAACATCACGACAGATTGAAAGAGTTGCAACACGCGGCCTCATCTCCCATGCGGAGATTGCCGCAACCCTTGAAAACGTGGGTCTCGAGTCGTCCTCGACGGCCTTCAATGGCTTCATTCTGATCGTTTGCTGCCGAAGCGTCGACTATCTGCGGTGGATTGGAGACTCAACCATGTCCAACGATGCTGGGCGAATATCAGCACACAATGAGCAGAGACCTCAATATTCCCGAGTTCCAGCCCCCGGAAATCGCCTTATTTTTCTCTTGGTGTCCTCAGCTCACGGTTTCCAAAATAGCACTATTACTCCTGTCGCTGGCCACTAAGCTTTGTTGCGCCCCTCATTGGCATTTGTTGGCGCGTGCCACTTTCACGAAAACAGAACTGCGGGCTCAAATCCAACAGTCCTCAAGGACGTGTGGTGGTGTGGCAGCAGCCCATACTGTTGGTGCAATTGCACAGTCTGATTTCATGGCAAACCAACTGTAGCATCGACTTTAGTGATCTGGAACCAAACCAAAGGCTAGACTAGCCATACTAAGGCGTGCTATTGGTTACCGAGCCTCCCAGCTGCTATCGCACTCCAACAGCACGCCGTACGAGGACCAATAGGCTGCACACAAATAATGCTGATCACTATATGGAATTTCAGGCCATGTTTCCGACGGCTGAAGGCCTGCATGAACCAAAGTGGCTTTTCAACGGTCTTGCAGTGAGGATCAAAGGGTGATGTAATACTGAACATCGGCAGTTATGAGACGGAGAACACATCCGGCAGAGTAGAAATGCATCCTGTCTCGCGGCGTAAACGACTAAATCGTCCTGTTACGATCCGCAAGCCAGTTATGTCAACATTACCAGGCACCACCACGACAGGTGTCACCATCGCTCCTGACACGACCATGAGCAAGTCTCGAGAGCTCGACACTCCTCGACGAAGCCCCGTCATCAAGTCTAGATGGAAGGCGCAAGCCACGATGCCACATGTTCTAGTGTAGATGTGGCTGGCCATCTGCACACCATCATCCGACGAAGGGGTCTTGTTAATTTGATCTGTCAATCCATAAAGCCCGGCGCAAATCATCCTGAGGAGCGGGGGAACGCGAAGAGGGGCGAGCTAATCAACGACGGAAGAGTCCCACGCCCAGTTGGAAAACTCCTCTGGGTGACTCGATGTGCTTAGGCCCGTCTGAAGCATCGACGGTTATTTATGGGGTTGACGGTCCTTTCCCCTTCGTTCCCGGGAAGGATCGTGAAGGCTCCCGGTCACATTGTCACTCTGTCATGGCTATATAGCATTACGCCCTTGCTGGACTCGGACACGTTGACAAATACGACATACACCTGAGGCAACTTAGAGGTTTCTACTATGGAATCCATGTTTATGAATCAACCCGGCAACGGCTTCTACCCGGAAGAAAACCTGGACTACTCACTCTGGCAGGTCGATCCGTGGTTCAGTCACATCCAACCCTGCAGTCCGGCATTCTCCAACCCTTTTGAAAACAATGAGTCGCCTCTATCGCCGACATAAGACTCTACGCGCTGGATGAGCAGGAATGGGCCGGTATACATGGGTAACCCCGAAACCCCATTATTCACGTCACCCATGACCGAAGAACCACCAGCATTCCCTTCCATCGTCTCAAACCCTTCCCCTCAAGCACCTGCACTGAAGCGGAGGCGAGTTGTCAAGCCCACCGTCAAGGAAGAAGTGCTTGACAGACCACTCATTAAGCGTACTCGCACATCGCGATCCAAGTCGCTTTCCAGCGACAGGTCGTCGGCGGAGGATAACAACAACAACAATAATAATAGTCACAAAGATAGAGAAGACGGCTACCAGGAGCGAAGCCGCCTGGCATCCAACAAGTTTCGGGGCACGCAAACGCAATGAGATTGCCCAACTGGAATCAGAAGAATACAACATAGAAGATGCAAATCGGCAGTTGCGCAGCATGCTGGAAGCCCTCACCAGCGAGATCCTGTCTCTCAAGATGCAGATTCTCGAACACACAAACTGCAACTGTGAGCTCATACAGGAATACATCAACAAGGAGGCACTCAATTTTGTTCAGAACCTAGAAAGCGTGAGCTCTTGACCCCTTTACCTTTACCCGCCCTTGGCTAGCGTTGACGGTGGGCTCGACGGGTTGGTCGGGACCGGATCTACCATTGGCTACTAACGACTGGGTCTATGTATGTTTTGTATCATTCATGTACCTTATTTCCTTGTCTCAAGCATGTTTATATCATTGTACCTGCAAAGGACGAAAAGTACAGAGTTACCTCACGGTAGGCGGGCGGGCTTGACGAGAAAAGCGAGTTGGCTTTGAATTGATGATATTATTATTGTCATAGTGTCACTAGTTTTATTTAACACGTTCCACAGCTGACTGTTGCCCAAAAATTATGACGTCCTCATGTAAACTGCCACCATCGTGTTACCTGTGGACCCGAGACAAGCTCTCGTTTCACATCACGACCTTGCGACTTTGCTTGGTCAAACAAACACCAGGTCTACTACTCGCGAGACTTGCGAGACTGGTCGTACATGTTCCCATCCACACCAGAATCTGTGTCATGTTCAGGGAGTGGTAACAGGCGGCAGAGTCTCATGCTTGGCCTCCTTGATGACAGGATGAGGAGCCTGCAGTGTCCCATCGCTCGCCTCAGTGTGCGCCTCGCTGTGCGCCTCGCTGTTGCTCCTGCCGTTTAACTTCCTGTGAGGGCCAAGAGGAACACGGGGAGAAATGAGCGGGCCCTTCTCAAGGTCATCATTGTCTTGCCCGGGGTTGGCACTCTTGTACTCGAGCCACTTGAAGGTGGAGTAGACTGCAAAGGACAAGAGGGAGCCGAGGAACGGTCCAAGCCAGTAGATCCAGTGGTATCCGACAAATCCCTGAATCACGGCAGGGCCAAAGGAGCGAGCCGGGTTGATGCCAGTGTCGGTATAGTTGACGCCGACAATGTGGGCGATAAAGACGGAGATGCCGATTCCGATGGGCGCGAGGAACGTGGCGCGGTGCTTCTCAACCGCGAGGAAGTACACGGTCAACACCAGCTGGGCGGTCATGAACATCTCCAAGAACAGGCCCTGCGCCTTGTTGGTTCCGTCACCGAGAGAATTGGCAACGGTCAGGGGGCCGGGGATGATGCCGTCGACGACGGCGGCGGCACATATCCCCGCGACGATTTGCGTGGGAAAGATCAGTAGTGCTCGGAAGGGCTTGACGGCACCAACGAGCATGAGGCCGAGAGTGACCTGTGAGCACTATCAGCAGACTGAAGCCTTGTAATAGATTTGGAGGGGCAGCCCACTTACAGCAGGATTAAACATGCCGCCCGTAACGCGGTAAAAGATCCACACATTGACAGTGAGTGCCGCTCCAAACGAGCTGGCAATGTAAAAGAGGCTGTACGGCGCGAGTACCGCTCCCGGGTTGCTCGGATCATTGTTATTGATGGCCGTCTGGGTTCCGATGAAGGAGAGGAACAGGAACATGAAGGTACCGCAGAATTCGCCAAAGATAACAATCAGGCTGTTGCGGAGGGTGTCCTTGAGCATGTGCGGGCGCTGGCCCGGCTGCCGCGTCGTGTTGCCGCGCTGGTCAAAAACGGTGCGGAGCTTCTCCGTGAGCGCCATGTTGAGAATTGGAAAGTGGCAGGCTGTCTGAAGTACACCGGGGGAGAGTCTTTTCTCGTCACTGTCTATATCAACAGTGATGAATGGGTAGATGGAAATTACGAGACCCTTGGCCGCTCGCCTTCAAGGGACTAGGTATCTTTTAAATGGGAAACTCGTCTTGTTTCCCATGTCAATGAGCTGCAGAAAAGCTTAAATTGTCTGACAGGAGGGTATGACAAGCTTCATCAGGTCATGGTGTACGCATCCGGATGGCAATTGGGGGGTCGTTGTGTGACGGCACATGGGCAGATGTTCAGCTTACATCGTCAAGAACGGATCTTGTACGTGGGTCAAACTCTCCTGGAGGAGGGAAGGAAGTAAACTTTTCGATCTACAAACAGGTTAGAGGTTGCTTCCTCCTCGGGTCGTGATGGATGTGGTTGGCTGGGTTGAGCAAAGAAGCGAGGAAAGAAAGCTTGGATACACGAGGCGGTTGTGAGCAATCGCTTGTCCAGCGTCACATTTGAGCAACCCATACCTTTCTCTGCACAGGATATGATGAAGAGCGCATCGTCAGAGAGAGCTACTACATGGGACAGCTCATCATTCAACTCTTGAAACACGTTTTAGGTAGACTGCATCGAGTCCCAACTTCAACAGTATGTCCTGTTGCTCCTCACATCTTTGAGAGCCATCTTCATCAACTTGTATGGCAGACACCTACCACCCGGATGATTCGGATCGGTTTTGCCAAATTCCAGTTTTTGCGATGCTTGCTCTCCATTGGAAGAAGCCTCGGGAGGCTTTGGACGTTGCGTACGGTGGCAGAATGCTTTGAGCCACCGGGGAGGGCGCCGCTCTATCCAGCAGCGCCCCGTCAGCAGCCTCAGTGGATTGGGGGTCGTTTTCAGCCAAAGCCACCCTGAACAATTGTCACTTCGTCGATCCCATTCGCCACGTTCAATTTTTTTTTTCCCTTCTCCTCTGTCCGAGGCAAGCTTTTGCGGCTCAGCTGCCAATGGTCCATTGACCAAAGCATCACACAAGAAAACGGGACCAGAGGGGATCCACAAAACCCTAGGGTCTAGACCGTTGCGCGAGGGAAGGTTTAAGGTTTAATTGAGCAGTTGGCCAATGAGATCGACCCGGGTTTGCGTCCGCCAATGAAACAAGCAAGATGCCCTTACGATTATGGTTTCGGAGGGGAAAAAAGCATGAGTTGCCAAGGGTAGCTGTTTGCCAGATGCGTTGCGGCCCCCCGAAGCTCGTCCGGGAATTACGCTACGGAGGAGCAGCTCCTCCCGTTCGGGCTCTGCGCAAGCACCCTCCGCCAGAGCTTCCGACGATTGCCTAATTCGGAAGGGGTTCGTTTCGGGGTGGGGCAACGGGAAACCCTGATTTTGCCTTCGCATTCCTTGTGACGATCCTCTTGTTTGTTGATTACTAGGGTTTTTTACAGCAAATGCCAGCCTGCACATATGAATCGTGCGCCTACCAACATAGAAACGATGATGGGGTCTTTCGTCCTAGTCACTGCCCCCGCTGTCCCTGTGCTGCGCACTTTATGAGGACAAACGATATCGGGTAGGGGGTATTTTGTGTCTGGGGACAGATTTACGTGCCATGGAATCTGCGTCAAGCGAAGCGATCGCCCTCTGATTGCGCTTCCTGAAGGAACGGTCAGCATAGCAGTGGCAACTGCTTCGCCTCGAGGATGCACATGAAGCTGAGACAATTGGAGCGACTCACCGATATTTGCTTTAAGTCCTTGGGCCCATATCAGCCCCGAACGATTCACCAACATACACATGGACTTGGGGTCTCTGAGAGAGCACTAGAGCAGATTGGTGCACCATCTTGAGAGCGTGCATGGAAGACAATTTCTTCACAATCCGCTTCCAAGGCTCTCTGCTAGTAGCAATTCTTATTCCAGTGCTGATATGGCAGAGGCCCTGTCGTTCCAGACCACCAAAACAGCTTGCCGACATGACGAGAACCGCCTGGTAAGCTGCTTCAAGTCGCACCCTATAGAGACTGGCAGTGGCGCAGTGTGCACATTCGTTGCTTCTTCATTTGTCTAACGTGGGATTCGTCAACTTCAATGCTACTCAATCAAGCGAAGCTGGCCGTAGTGAACAGTTTTGCGATCTAAACCCCTCCATGCCGCTCGGAGTGTCAACGTCCGACCCGTGAACGAGAAGAAGGTGGGCTAGGTCCAGCTTCTCTGCTGGTACCGGCATCAGATGCGTTGTGCTGCCTCTTTCGGTTGACTATGTCTCGGTCTTTGTTGTTGAAGAGCAACAATTCGACAAGCCGCCTGCGTCCGGCAGAGCAGTGCACCCCGGGTCATCAATATGCGAGGTGTCGGCGTCTTGTGAAGCAGCGCCGGCTGATGAAAGATTTCTGATTCGCTTTATACGGGGGAGAAACCTTTATCAAAAAGGAACCTAATGATTGGGGAGTCCTCGCTATCTGCTACCAGCGCCAACTTTCTCATCCAGGCTTTGCCTCGCGGATCACCAAGCATGCTTCCAGCACCGCTGCCAAAATCGACTGCATACCCTTTAGAATTCTACCTGCTGTAGCGTACGCGCCTATCGAGGTTCGACTTTGCAAGTATCGAGAACATGCAAACACTGCTCTTTTTAAACTTTATGGCTACCGCGAACAATCATCATCTCAGTCAATTGCTGCCTCATAGATCAATGGTATCGACGAGGCTTGGGGTCTCACCCCTGCGGCCATGGGCAAGAAATGTTCGACTTGAGATCAAGTTTGTCGCGACCCTTCAGTTGGCCACTGAAGACAACTAATTCTTGATGCAGCTAAGGAAACTTGTCGTTGACATACTGTTGTCTTCTTCCACGTCTATGCCTTCGACTTCGTGCTAGAGTCGCGCAATCCCACAGAGCGGCTGCACGGCGTCGTTAAATGTTGGCAGTTGCTCGCGAGCTGTTGGCACTCAAAACGAACAAGACGTCGTTCGAGCCTCATGCCATACACTTCAATCAAACACCTGTTGGTCTGGCTAATCTACAAGTCCGAGCAGCAGACTTCCCCCAGGGATGTTGTACAATTTGCATGCCTCACACGGAACGGCTATTTCCGCAAATCACTGACTTTGTGCCTGGCGAGGCGCATCTCGGCCGAGTTGCTGGCGCAGTCTCAGGGCAAAACTGCGGGTCGGGCTTTTGGTGGAGAACGACTTTCCATTGCCCCGGATGTTTGTCGTCGATGCTCTCTCGTCGCACCACTGAATCGGCAATTGCTGGGGCACTACTTAACAATAAGTTGATATTAAAGGTCAAGAAATACAGGACGCTGACATATTACTGTTCGGGCTAGTTCAGCTCCTACCAATGCTGGTTTCCGGAACGGACAGCCTTGAAGCCAATACACAATGCACAATATGACAATGACAGCCGATGCCACAAGGGACAGCAGATACCCTTTAGAGCATCGAGCAATTCAATGCCGCCTTCGCCATATTCACTAGAGTGATATGTGATTGCTCCCATTGTCCGAATGCGTCCAAGTGTCAATCGAATTTGCAAAAATAGCACATCGGCAATTAGAAACGCCAAGCCGCGCCGTCTGGACTCACAAGGGACATCCAAAGGCTGAAAGAATGGCCAGTTCAATTTCAGGCAAAACAGATCCCGGAGACGTCATCGGCCAGATACATGCAGTAGCACAAGGACTCGGCCGTGTAGTACAAGCACGGACGACAAATGCATGTGACAGGGATCGCCAGCCTGGTCTTGGTCCACATGTCACACCCAATTGTAACTTTCTTTGAGAACCAGGAATCTTTCTGGGGTCTGTCCAGGAAGAGAAGGACTTGAATGCGGCTGCCTCTTTTCTGACAAGGCGGAATATCTGACTCTAGTTCCTCGGCAGGCTGGTCCTCGCCCGATCTAGGACGCCGTGGCGTCTCCTGGCCAGATGAACGGGGTCGACCGCGACTACCGCTCTAAATGCTCGCCAACGGACGGCCAGGTAGGTATCCATGAATAAAGGTTGTTTGGGGGGTTGTGCCACCGGCCGAGACATTGTGGCTCCGGGCGAGGCCGATTTCAATCGCGCCCGCCGAAGGGCGACACACGCAATGGCGAAGGCATTCTGCAGTCGACATGTCGCAAACGGCTCCATGTTGAGGCCAACAGCCCGTGGACAGCTCTCTATTGTTCTGTTAGTCCAACTGTGAACATAGCTTTCTTGCTGAATGGCCGTGCACCAGGGATTTCTGCCGCTTTGAGATCATACATGGCCATAGCTGGGTTACGCCATTGACCATTACCCGCGCATTAAGCTCTACAGCCAGGCGCGGTGACGCGCTTACTTCATGATGTCTGGTGTCGCGTGAACGTGCAATGTATTGTGTTCATGCTCGAGCTGGTACCACGGTATTGTTCACGAGTGCTGAATGGTTTCTTATGTACCACAATGGGCTGTTTTCAGGCCTGCAAATGATGATCGTGAGTATTTTATATGTGCCCTTCAATCAGGATGGATGCGTGCGGTAGAATCTGCATGTCGAAGGGGAATATATAAATGCTACTCTGGCCCATCCGTGTTGCCTGATGTGGACGTCAGCAAAAGACAGCAGCAAATTACGACACATTGCCAAACCGCCTACTCAATCAAGAAGAACACACTTATTTACAATGCTTTCCACTGCAATTGTCAATGCTATACTCACCTTCGCTCTAGGAGCATCGGTCATCAATGCAATTCCTGGTAAGAGTGGAGCACGAGTCAGGCCATACGGGGATTCATCCTCGCTATAAGGGGCCACCTAGTCTTAAAGATGCTAACAGTAACTCTTTCCCACCAGTACCGGAAACGGGTACTTCTGTTGTTTCGGAGCGCAGTATGCAGACTCACGAGAAGCGCAATGGCGAAGCAAATTCTCTGGTCTTTCTTGACGAGGATAAGCCCGAGAAGAACAACAACAAGGCGACGACTCAGTGAAGTCTATTGGAACAGCTGCTCAACAGCCGCCAGCCGCGTCGAGAAGGCAGACTGGATCAAAACTTCGGCTTCAGGTAACCTGGACGGCGGGCGCTCGTGGTGGAAACTCTAGGGTGAACTTGTTGCAGGTGTTTGCTCTGGTTTGTCAGCTGAAGCGCTTGGGCGACAGACGCACAACATTTTGAAGATGGTCGTCGACTTGCATAGCATACGAAAGAAATGCCATCTGGCTTCTATGCATGCACTCTTATTCTATTCGTTTCCATTCAGACACTTGTTAAAATACAATTTCTTGATCAATCTACAGCTTTGCGCCCTAAGCCTCGGTATCCCATTGTACTGTGTTTGTCGTTGTTTCTAGAATAATATGCATCAGACATCATATTCACCACCCGCGCCACATACAGGATCCCGTTTGTTTGCCGAATTGCCCCAGACAGGTTTCTCCGGATCAATGACTTGCT
Source organism: Periglandula ipomoeae IasaF13 (assembly GCA_000222875.2). Classification (NCBI taxonomy): domain Eukaryota; kingdom Fungi; phylum Ascomycota; class Sordariomycetes; order Hypocreales; family Clavicipitaceae; genus Periglandula; species Periglandula ipomoeae. Next base: position 116,502 of record AFRD01000037.1, read on the forward strand.
CTTCATAGTGAATGCCTTCCCATACGACGAGGCCGAGGGAGACCAGCGCCATGCGGAGTTCCCGAAGCCGACTCTGAATGGCCCGCCGCCTGCGTGCATGATTGCAGGAACCCGATGCCCGTCAAGCAAACCTCATCCAAAAGTACTAGAATTTTCAGTCGAAAACCTCTGACTCTTGGTCTTCTTTTCCAAAATGGCTCCTATCTCACCAGCGTTCCATTACTGTGGCTCAATCACCTCCGTAGTTTATAAGATTCGCCATGTATCCCATTCAGATGATTCGACATCGATTCCACAACTCCCAGCTTCTAAATATCAATCTCCGCTCGTGTCAAAACCTTCAAAAAGACGCTACTTATCTCACATGAGTACTACTTCGGGCCAAGGCGAGGCCACCGGATATCAAGCGCTGGTTGGCCACAGCCTCACCCTGGCCTGTTTGTCGCCATGCCTGTTGATTATGGTGACTACTATAAAAGTCTGTCAACATGCCAGAAGCTCGCTGTACATCTCATTCGACACTCTTGCGCTTGTCCAACCCGTAAGTTGAGCCCTGTTTTCGAGCATACAATGAATGGCAGAGCAAGGTCGATTGACATTAGCCTCAAACTCCCCCTCTAACAGATCATGGCCGCACTTGACTTGGGGCTCGATGTCGCCTTTCTTCTTGTACAGATGTCTGTAGGGGGCTCTGCTCCAAGCGATTTCCTAACAGAGGCCGTGGTATTCTCCGCCAGCTCCGCCAGCGCACTTATCCTGATTTGCCTCGACCAAAGAACGCGGAAATTCAGATTGTCCACCTTGCATGATGTTCATCTGATCATCAAAATCTTCTTTGTTGGCATGTCCGTTGCCACGCAACACGCTCATCATCTTCAACTGCAGCACACAGATGTCCTGCGTCTAGCCCAGGCTGTTCTTCTATCGGCGTTGCTACTTTCGAAAACGTCCATCGTGAGAGACTTTTGCAGAGCACTGTATGTCGTCCTTCGGCATTTTGTTCTTCATTATCTTGATTCAACGCTTCGTGCTGGCCTGCGATTCGTCCTTCGTCCCGACATTCGTGCTCAATTGGGACTGCAGTCCAAAACAGCCGTCTTGTCAGCAAAATTCGAGCCCGTGTGGTCTGCATGTGAGATTCCGTAACCCGCCTCCGAGACATTGTACTGTTCGGGCAGTTCTAATGAGTGCCAGACAACGACACATCGTCGCGCTTGATGAGATCGTGCCTTGCAGCACTTGTACTGCCCCTACTAGCAGTCATTTCTACTCGCTTACTCTTGATTGCCTGCTCCGTTGGGAAGAGATTTGTACTTGAGAATATCCTTGTCTGCGTGTATGGTGACGACACATGCGGCGCCCAGAGAAGAAACGCTCTCCTGGCTTCCACGGCACTCTCTTTTCTCGGTCATACTGTGAGTAGCCCTCCATGTAGACTAACAAGCATCTGACAAATAGCATCAAGGCCGTCGAAGCATTGCACAACCGCGCGATTCAAGCTCTTTTGATATCTCTGCGGGGAACTCTATCCTCAACAATCGTACAGAAATCTCTCAAAGTACGAACCAATGAAGCCTGCGAGCTGGATGCGAGAGGGCTGCTCAGTTATGTCATGAAAGAGATGACCACAATATTGCCTGATATAGAGCAAGCTTTGGGCAAGATCGTGGAGCTTTGTGTCCATGTTTTATTTTTAGACATGCAATTTTGTCAGAGGCTTCTTTTGTCAGTTACACCATTTTTTGGTAAGTAGACGAAGCTTACCAGGAAGAACCCTTCTTCCATCCGGCCGACGCTTCAGAGGGATGATGAGAAATGCTAATTCACTCAGTTTTTATACTATTCTTGTACCTATTCTCAAACAGAATACTCTCCACGAGACTTTCCTGGATGACCAAGATGGAAGCACGAAGAATATACTTTTTCGAACTAGCCCCTCACATTGAAGGCATCAGATTGATTGGTTGGGCACCCATTGCGTTGAAATATTTCTGGCGGCTTCAAACAGAAGAGATTGGTTTGATGAAAGCCTATCGCTCGCTGAAGATGACTGTTCATGCCATAGGTACGTATCGGCCCGACACATGCCTTCTCAATCGCATTTGTTTTCTGAAGCTGACGGAAATAGTAGTGTTCTGTCTCAGGATAGCTCCTCTCATGGTGCCCATGGCTACATTCTTCAACAATTCTGCCCCCAGTCGTTCCAAAGCAATCCGATACCTCGCAGCATTCGCTTTCATCCACCACGCAGAGATATTCATTGAAGTCCTCCTTCTCATGCAACCATTTCTCAAGCACATGACACGTTATGTGGGCAAAACCCAAGAGTTGCTTCTTTTGAAAGAGTTGAAGCAGGTACAACGACCTCAAACACATTCGATTGCTTATGGTGAGCGCATAGCTCCAAAGATGACCACGTCTGCTGGAATTGACAATGGTGCCGAAAATGACGTTATCATCCGGAAAGCGTCAATAGCTCCATCACAGAACAAGGAGGCGATTCTGGTATCTGTGAGCGTCTCAGTTCCACGCTCAAAGCTTACAGTGATATTTGGATCTGTAGAACCTGGAAAAACAACGCTCATTCGTGGCATTCTTGGAGAAGTATGCCCGGCTGTCGGATCAGTAAATGTTCAGGCACAGCCAGTGGCGTATTGTGCGCAGTCACCGTGGATTATGGATGCAAGTATTAGAGAGAATATTCTTGGGGGTAGTGAGATGATCCCGCTAAGGAACCAGTGGTACCGAGATGTGCTTCACTCTTGCTTGCTGGACACGGATCTTGGTCAACTACCTGACAGTGACGAGACCGCCGCCGGCATTGCGGGTGCCAACTTGAGCCCGGTACTCCGCCACAAGATTGTAGGTGAAATACCCTCCCACAAGGACAAGACGTTGCGCCTGTTTGACTGACATTGATGTGACATCCAGTCCTTGTGTCGAGCCATCTACTCGAGATGCCCATTGATTGTGTTGGATGGTGCCTTGAGTGCTTTTGATCGTACAACGTCCAATGAGATATTCTTCCGCCTTCTTGGACCAAGAGGCATGCTGAGAAAATTGAAGACGACGATTATCCTGACAACCCATGAAGGTATGTTTATTCCGTTCTCAGCGGAGTCGGAGACCTAGGCATGATCCTTCGAGTCGCCACACAGCTCAGTACGTCAAAGTCGCCGACCAGGCTCTTCTGTTCACTGGTGATGGCCAGCTTGACGTTCTTGACAGGCGTGCTTGCATAGATTTTACCCGTATCAGCCCCAACAGCCGGGCCTTAGACCGTGTAGATGATAAAGAATCTCAATGGATACCCCCGCCTGCCCCAGTGTGCACACAAGACGTGGAATGGTGGAGTGATACTCACCAGCAAAAGCCAGATTTCCGACTTGTTCTATCATTCTACAGCAGGCACGTTGGATTTTGGACATTGCTCGTGTTGCTGATAACGGCATTCATTGATGAGCTGGGAGACCTGATGCCAGGTAAGATTGCCTTCATGTGACAGCCGTGAATGACAGAAGAAAACTGACGCCGGCTTCGCAGCGGTCATATTTCCAAAACTTGTCGAATCTTTACCCATGTATCATGCTCCACTTTTGACTAGCATATTGCTTGGCGCTCTTTCTATTGCTATGTTCTGCGCCACCATAAGGTGCGGACTGCATTGGATTATTTTACAGACTGCTTCAAAGATATGGTTTCACTGACGCGTTACAAAGCATATACGCCTTCGTCATCATTCCTAGGTTCTATGGGAGTCTTTCCCGCCTGCTTCTTGATTCCTTATTCAGGTGAGCCCCTCCCTCATCCGAAACTGCCTCGAAGTGCGTGTGTGTGTCTGCTTAGGGAAATGCTAACAAAGGTCAAAGGTCCAAATTGTCCGCTCTCCCGCCAGAAGAGGCCAAGCTCGATGTGCACAGGCAAGGTTTTCTTCCAGGCATGATGACGTACAATCGCTAATTCTCGACAGGCTCACCCAATATCTGGAAGTCGCCGGCAACGTACTCCCCAGGGAAGTTATCTTGATCTTTTACGGTTAGGTTCTCTGAGCGAGATGGACTGGACTGCTGCTTATGGACGTTAAACCTAGAGACCCCAATCCTCATCACCAGTTTTGTGATTATCTCGTCGACTTCAAGCCGCATGACAGTTGTGGTGTCTTGCACAGTTGTGTTCTGTTATATTGTCCAACGACGCTATGCCTCACTGCTCAAGCAATTGAGGGAGGCAGAAGATGGGACCCTTTCGAAACTCGATGCTCGCCTCGCAGAGGTCAATGCTGGTCTAGAACACATACGGAGCTTTCGTTAGAAAAAGCGCATGTTGCTTCCGATATTTGATCTCATAGACGAGTCGCAGGAATCGATCTATCACATCTTTCGATTAGATCTGTGGTTGCGAGCTATGCTTAACCTTGGCGTTGCAAGTGTAGCTATGGCGTTGGTGACGGAAGCCTTCCACGAGACAAATGGTCCCCCCAACCATAGCACGGGACGCGCTTTGTTGGTACTACTGAGCTTGGCAAGTTCTATCAGTAGCCCAAGCAGAATCTGTAGCCTCAACGACAATCTGCGGATGGTCACGCGGCTACTATCGTTTATCAGAGACCATCCCGCTGAGCAAGATGAGCTGTCCAAAGCGACATTGCCAATTGATTGTCTCGAGAAGGGGACCATTGCTTTTGAAAATGCAACCGCTTGGCACACGTGAGTCCGATTGCTTTCACAACTGCTCTCCTTTCCCGACGTGCCGGGTGCGCCTTATTAGCGTCGCCGCCAAGATCGCGCTAACCAATTGCCTAGTTCTCGCCGTAATTCATTGCCGGCACTGGATAGGCTGTCCTTGAAGGTTGAAGCTGGCCAAAAGGTCGGGCTTGTCGGCCGCTCTGGGAGGTATGTAGCCCCGGTGAACCTTTGTTTCAAGATCAAGACGCCACGACGGCTGACATGCAAGCACTTCTAGTGGCAAGTCCTCGACTATCTCAACTCTTCTGAGCCTACTTGACTACACCGGCTCTGTCACGATCGATGGCGTGGAAGTCTCCAAGATACCCCGAGATCATCTTCGATCTCGCATCACGACCATTCCTTAGGAGCCGGTTGTGCTTCCGGGGACGGTCCGCGACAATCTCTTGCCCGTGACATGTCTGTCGGACCAGTCAGAAAAGAGTGTCCACGATGGAGTGATTCTGCGGGTGCTCCAAAGAACTGGACTACTTGCGCATGTAGAGTCGCGAGGAGGCATCTCCGCACCACTGAGAGACATGGGGTTGTCCAAGGGCCAGACACAGCTCATCGCGCTTGCGCGGGCCGTGCTGCACAGGATGCAATGGAGCAGCAGGATCATCTTGGTGGATGATTTCTTCAGCAGCCTCGATGATGTTGCCATCGAGATGGTGAAAGAGATCATGGACGAGGAATTTCGAGGCTGCACCAGGATCGTGGTCTCGCATAATGCCGCGGCGGTCCAAGATGCGGCCGTTGTGTTTGAGCTCGAGGCGGGCAGCTTAGTTTCCGCGACGAAGAAGACATGATGATGAGCAAGAAAATGGCCATTCAACGAGATGCCCGAGGGAGAACTGCCGATTGACGTTGCTCAGGCTTCCGCTGTGGTTCTTGTTCATTTCTATCCTGTCGTGTTACAGTACAGTACTGAGGAGGTCCGGGCCTATTACCATCACACAGTGCAGTTTCTTTGCGTGATTTTACCTATAGAATAGACTTTACGACACCCGTGCCCACCAGACTGCTTTACATGTACATTGCTCTTCAGTCACTGGTGATGGTCAGGTCGCCGTCCTTGATAGCTTAGATCACACGGCAAATGCTTTCATAAACCGTGACAACTTGGTCTTGACAGTGGCCGGAGCCCTGGAACAAAGCAGCCGCATTGTTGGTCTGATAGCCCTTGCTCGCTGAGCTGCCTGCGATCTCGCTAGGTCGCCTTGTCTCACCTGATAGCGGTGCATGGTAGCAAGCTGTTGGGAGTCGAGAGGCAATTGTGTTGCAATTCAGCTCCGGCAGACCTTGTCGAGGAGTTGATCCCGTATGTTGGTTGCTACGGTAAGTACTGTACAGTACAATTCTGGAACCCGAAAGACAATCGTGGATGAATCAAGGGTGACAATTGAGCATTTTCCAGAGCATGGCACGGCAACCAACTCGGAAAATTTAATCGGATGTACGTGTCTGACGGCGCCGCCATGACGGACAGTTGCAAATACTTGTTGTGGTTGACACGTCACATCTGGTCTTCATTCAAAGCCAACCAAAGAGTGGCAGCGCCTATTGTTCCGTTCGACCGCGGCCCCAGCATTGTTCCAATGAATCCCACGATGGACATCCTGTGGCTACAGCGCTGTCAATCACGTATGGACATAGCTTCGTTGGTCAATCACTCGTCGCTTGCATCAATCGCGGCACATTGTATACAAAGGACAGGAGTGCTTGGGCGTGTTGCGGGGCATTGTACGCTTCCGCCGAATGGTCTGAATGACTTCAGGTGAATGCCGACGAACGGAATTGATAGCTTGGCAGGTCTTGTATTCGTCTTTCAAGTAAAAAGAGAGCTCTGCGTCTGAGAATATGGAGGAATCAAGTATAAATGCTGACTCCATCTACGTCGTTCTGTGGATTAGCAATCAATTTTTCAATACAGGACACGCTTGCCACCACCCTCTCTACGACACATTTCACAATGCTTGCCAAATTCTTCATCAACGCCACGCTCGCCTTTGCTCTGGGAGCTTCGGTGGCACACGCGACTTCCGGTAAGTGCTGGCTGCGTCTTTGGTTCGTCCACAGGTCCCACTGCAAGTGACTCTGACAAGTTGTTTACCAACCTAGTCCCAGACAGACATTCGGAACGAAGCGTTGGTCAGCTTGCGCAGCGCAACGGCGGCAAGGTTGCGGCTCATGGAAGCCCTTCCGAGCCAGTGTCTGATATTAACATGTCAGTAAAGCGCAATGGTGGCAAGGTCGCGGCTCAAGGCAGCCCTCTCAAGGAATTGCCCAACCGTGTCTAAGGGTGTGTCCAGCATGGCTTGGTCGAATGGGAGAGATGATGGCTGGTGAGGCCGTTTGAGCGAGTGTAATACGATTACGTGCATCATCCTGCACGCTGCTCTCCAATCTCGATTCTCGTTGGTTTGCCTCTTGCAACGTGACTGCTTGCTTGCACCATATGTAGTCTCGTCTAGGTATTGAGATATTGACTTTCGTTGGGACCAAGACGCTGTGCTTTCTCGGCTGCCCTTGCATCTCACACTTTGGACAACATTATTTGGGCAATCATCGCGACTTAGGATTTTACCGAGGAAATGCTCAAATATACATTGCCTGTGCAGGCTAATTGATCGATATGTACATGAAAGTAGTTGCTCTACCAGAAACGAACGGCGTCGGGGCAAATCTTCTCTCCGCCGCTAGAAGTCCAAATCTTCTGCTTGCGGACGGGCACGCCAGTGTGGGCAGCATTGACCATCCATCCGGGCTTGATGAAGATGCCGACATGCACAACGTTGTTCTTGCAGTCGCCGTTCTTGCCCCAGAAGAGCATGTTACCAGGCTTGGCCTGGGCACGGGGGATATGCTTGCCCATCTTGGAGTGGTACTGAGTCTGGGCAGTGCGGGCTACATGGAATAAATGATTAGTTTCGGCCTGAGTGAGGCAGAGGGAAAGCACGTACGGATTGTCTTCTTCTGAACCTGGCAGACAGCATATTGCGTCAGTCCAGAGCAGTCGAAGCCGCCCTTGGTAGGACCGTTGCAGCCACCGCCGCCCCAGACATATGGCTTGCCCTCCATCTTCTCGGCCGCAGCGACGATGCCGGGACCGGTGCGCTTCTCGAGGCCGGCCTCTTCGGTCTTAGGAGACGATTAGCGTCCGGGTTGGAGGAGAAGAGACTCGGATGGTCGTTATCATACCTCTGCAGTGGACATGGCATAGGCGCCAGCGGCCAGGGCAACAGTGAAGAGAGAAGAGAACTTCATTTTGGTCGTTTGTGAATGGGTATCTGCAGTGGTTGAGAGCAGAGCAGAGTGTAAGAGGAGTGAGGATGATAGTGGTGAACAGACTACCGGACAACACAACTGAAGAAGGCAAATGGCCCTATTTAAGTATCCTCTAGGTCGCAATGGATAGTTCTCGGATCGCTTCGCCTGACACGACGCGAGGTTGCATGAGGAACACTGGAGGGAAGCAATCAAGCCTTATGCCCTGTAGCAACAGGGATGATCATCGACAGGATACTACTCTGGATAGGGAAGAGCCTCGTTCAGGACCGTAATCCAGGCATTCGTCCATCACAGATACTATTTTTATTAGTCTGGACGGCAGATGGAGGACCATCTCGTCCCTGACTAGACTGCCAGGGTATGCCCTTTGGCCAATGACACGCATCCCCGACAAATGAGCTGAACTCTCATGCCCGCAGCGCGCAGTAAGCATTTTGATCTTGCACTTTGCCCTGGCGCAGATCTGGTGGCGGGCTTGGCCAAACATTGGCATCTGTTCGGGACATTGTTCCGCCACTGACATGCAAGGCAGATTGGGAGTGGCCGTCGACATCTCGGCCTGTCCGGCCTGTTGGATCTGGGACCCAAAGCGGAAGGAAATGACACATTGAGCCATTCACATCCGTTTCTAGAGGTCATTGGGGCTTTCAGCTACCCCAGCAGGGGATAAGACGGGCCAACTTCAGCCCCGTCTTAGACTGCCAGCCTCACCAGCATGGCGAACCCTCAATTGAATGCAGTAAGCTGCCCGAAAAGAAAAGCCCATTGAACCTTCTTTCGATGAAAAAGAATCTCATTAGCTTCACCGACCGCCCGTGAAGGCAGATGTCGTGAGGTTGCGTCCGGACAACGTCCGACCGCTGCACATATTGCTTACTGCGCCAGAATCGCTAATTCTCTCCCTACACTGAGCAGCACATTTGTCACAATACGGCCGGAATACATCAAAACATTGTATTTCATCAGCTGCCTGTCGGATAGGCATCGGTTTAAAAAAAAAAACATTTGAATGCGAGGTGCAATGCGAGCAGAGTCACTGAGCTATTTCTGGCACACTGGCCGTGGCTGACGCGGGTGCATCCAATGGGTTGAATGCATTAGTGCGGAGCAAGTCAAGTTGGCATTATGCTGGCTAGCCCTCTGGTTCTTTGCGGTAGTCAGAGTCATGCTGGTGGACAAGCAATACACGGTGAGGCAAAGCTCGGTCTATGCGAAACACGATTCTCGAGAATACATCTGGTCATCGTTGAAATAAGTGGCAGGAAATGGCGGACCAAGGCTCCCAATCTACACGTCAGGTCCCGGCACAGCTTCTGAAGACGCCGGGGTATAGTTTCGCACCAGAAGACACTGTTGCGTATCATTCTGTATGCGGTCTCGAACCGTCGATGTGCCAGTCAAGCCATTTTCTGATCTCCAGGCGTCCTAGATGATCAGGCTGCGTGGGAACATTCGAATGCTGCTTGGATCATGCTCTGTCACTAATCCGTCCGTGTCACTGATACCAGCTCCTCTTCCTTCAAGGGATACACTGTCACCAAGTCGTTATTTCTTTGCACCCATCTGACAGGCCGGACTCTTAACAACCGCACCGGCGAAGGACAATGCCACGCACGTCTCGGGTTCGTCACATCTCGCCTCCTCTTCCAAGAAAGTGAGCATGTCTTGCACTTAGCGATGCGCCGGCGTTGCTGATGCGGCATGGCTTGAAGATTTCAGCCGTCTTAGTTGCTGCGTCGTCGTCTGCCATAGCTCTATATGACCCGAGAGCATCGTGGCACACAACGATGATTCATCAACGCATCTGCATTTCTCCCACCTCCACATGAAGCACGTTTCATCCTCAACGTCCACCGGAACGTCCACATTCGATCCCGCCGAGCCGATGGCGCGGGCCGATTTCGCGGGGAAGCCACCGACCGGCTCGGACATGGAAGCCCGTCGCGGTCATGTTTCATCGGCGCATCCAGTTCCAGGGATTTTATTATACGGTACCAGGCAACTATTTGAAATGGCTGGTCGACGTGTTGCTACTTTCCTGTCTCGGCAGACTGGCGGTTCCGTTGCATGAAACTTGTTTGTCCTGATCGTGTAAGACTGACAACGACTCTCACGGTACTCGAAAGCCGATCACACGGGATGAGCATGACAGTCGCCGAACGAGAAGTAGACAGAAGTATCGTCGTATAATCAAGAGACGCCAATAGCTCATTCGGCTAAGCAAAGTGCCCCGTCTCAGCGCAGATACGGGCTCAACGATGAATATTGTGCATCACAGCCGGTTCATCATCCCAAGACGGTGCAGATAAGCAAAAGACATTTCCAGGTAGAGAGAACACTTGGTTCGATGCCACGAGTCTTTTGTGTCATTAGGACGATTGTCGTTTACGCGCTACATGCATGACACTATTCACAGACATTGCCAGCTCTGCGGCCGATTTGGGTCTCCATGCCCATTCCACGTGTTGCGCAGAGGGTATCTGCAATGCTTTCGCTGCACCAAGATGTTGCCCGTGGATGATGAGCCATTCGCATACTTGGTCCCCTGAATCGTGTCCGGCGCAGTACCCTCCACCCATTTTACCAGCGCGAACAAGACGTTGTTCTTGGCGTCGTAGCCAGCCAACGTCCCGTTGGAGTTTCCAATGAAGCTCGCTCCCGTACCTCCGCTGCAGTGGCCCATTCCGGAGACGCGGAAGAATCTGTAAAACTCGTCAAGCTTGGAAGATGACAGGTTCATCGTCCTCGAGACGTGGTCGTAGTAGCGGATGGAGTTGTCACTGCTGATGATGGGGTCTTGCAGGCCGTGGTAGTGCAGCAACTTGCCGCCTCGCTTTTGGAACTTGGACAGATCTCCTTCCCATGTGGCCGCGTTGAAAGGGTTCAGTTCGTCGGCCGCGGTCCAGTCCTTCAAGTTCAATGTAGTTGGGTCCCACGCCGGATTGTTGTAGATTGCATATCGGAACCACTCCGTGGTGTAGGGGAACGGGTTGCCCGACAGCAGAGGACCGGTGGAATTCGCTCCTGGCTGCAGTCGAGGATAGATCAGCTCTCCCTTCGGCCCGTACAAGGGTGAGAATACCCCTCGGACGGTCGCGGCCTGTGTCCCAGTGATGCAGTCTTTGCTCTGGCCAGGGGCGCATATCAGCGATTCCGGTCGGTACTGACACAGTTCAGGGTCTTCCAGGACACCGTCCTACACGCCGTCGAGGTGGTCACACTGTTTGAGGATATCCGCATAGACAAGGTCCCATTGAGACGATGTGAGGAAGGTCGGCGACCCGGACTTGCCCGTCAGGTTGTAGAAGTGTCCGCTCCAGTACGTCAAAGCATTAAAGTCAAAAGCTGGCGCGCCAGCAAGGATGCCGTCGAAGTCCTGTGGGAACGACTGCGCTTCCTTGAAGCCTTGCCTGCCGCCAGTCGAGCATCCCAGATAGTACGCCTTGGTGTGAGGCTTGTCGTAGTAGGTCTTGCTGGTTTGTTTGACGACCGAAGAGGCCGTGTGTACTGCCCGGTATATAAAGTCCTCGACCACGCCAGGGTTCTTGTAAAATGGCTCAACCCCCTCCGTCGTGGTCATTGTTCGTACCCACAGTCGCGAACCCCGTAGACGATCCATAGTTCATGTCCTCGTAGTGGATGCATCCGTCGAGCCCGCCGTTGCCAATGACTATCAGTCTGCCTGTCCACTTGTCCGGCAGCCATGCTTCGAGACTGACATTGCTTGATGGTCCAGTGACAATGGTCATGGAAACCCGGCAAATGTCGGTATCGACGACCTGCTGTGGCCGTCCGCAGCTGCTAGCCGGAAACTTCAAGGTGCTCCCAGCCTGGACTCGTGTGGCAGAGTGTATTTCGCCATGGTCGATCTTGAGCTTTTCTGGCAGCGATGAACAGCGGCTGGCGTCGAGTCCCGCGGATTGGCCAGCCAGCGCAACCTGCCCGGCGGCGAACAGAACGAGCCTTGAAGTCAACATTGAAAAAGTGAGCGCTGGGTAAAATGGCAAAAAGCCTGACAAATAATGCGGGATTGTTTCAGAATGATGAGAAGACGCAATCCTCAACTACCAGCTGTCCCTCCGCGGAGAGGTCGTCTGGTATATAATCTTGACTGTCCCCAGACAACATGGTTCCCCAGGTTCCGGAAATTGAGCTAGCTCTACGAGGGGACTGTCGTGAGGTTGCATTGGACCCAACAATGTGCGGATACAGAAACCAGGCTAAACCAGAGCTTCCGATGAGAACCATAGATCGACGCGATAGCGAAAAAGGTTAGGGATAAACAATTTCCCAATTTCGCCGTGTTAATGCCGTTAGTTTCCTATTTGGGACTCTATTTTGTACCTCATTGCACAATTCTAGTGAGTAGAAAGCGATGGATTGTCGACGGTTTGTCCTCGGATCAGAGCTCCTTGCGATACCATGGCGTCTGACCGTCCCATCGGAAGGCCATGGTCGTTGCCTCATGCTTGAACGTCTTCGCTGCAAGGTCTGTAGCTCGATGTCAAAATGGCATCTCATTGTTTGCCCGGTATTGACACCTTCCCCAAGTCGGCTGTGTGGGATTGATCACCTCCCAGACCATGTCATAGCCACACAACACAGGCCCAGGGCGAGTCCACAGAAGATCAAAGATCAAGGCGGCGACGCGCAAGACTATCCTGGCAACCACCCAATCACAGGAATCGTCTCTTGCCTAGATCATAATTCCCCGTGATTGGACAGGGGATGTTGGGGTGCTTTGCTTGCCCCCGGTTAAATAGCATGAGCTTGTCACGATGGCCAAGCCACCGGAAAGAATAGCTCTCCACCGGAAGTTGAGGTTTGGCGAAAGGGTCAGCTCTTTGCCACAGCTTTCATGTCCTTGCCCATGGCTTTGAAAATTTACCGAAATCAACAACCGACTTTCCCGCATTTCTGCCCGCATTTCATCCGCTCCGGGCCGCCTAGTGAAACCTGGGGTAAGCGGGGTTTGGGGGATAGGCTTCCTACTGTGGACGCCATGGTGATTATAAGCGAGAATTGATCGAACGCTAGACTTGGCTTCGTGTTTGTGTTTCATTGTCTTAGATCTCTGTCGCCTTGGTGTATTTCCATATCCCATATTTGCAACATGACGCGAACGGAACTCCAAGCTGGAGGCTCAGAAGGCGGCCCTCGGGCGACGCCTACAGACGTCCATAGCACGCGCAGCACAGAGAAGCCTGACCCTACCACGGCGGCTCAAGTGCATGCCGAGAAGTAAGCAATAGTCATTGAGCTCAAGGAAACCCTCGAGCGACGTGCTGGCACTGGGAGATTGTTGACAAGACGTTGGGTAGCGGAGAATTGGCTCCCGTCACCTTTGACCGCGCAGCCGAGCGACGATTGCGACTCAAGATCGATCTGTACATTGTCCCCATCGTCGCCCTGCTCTATCTGTTCTGCTTCATCGATCGCGTCAATTTGGGTGAGCAACTGTGTCCTGCGCCAACCACGCAGCGACTATGCAGCGACCATGGCTAACCTTGTACAGGAAACGCAAAGATTGCAGGGCTCGAAAAAGACCTACACATGCAAGGATACGACTACAATCGCACCATCACTGTCTTTTATATATCATACATTGTCTTTGAGATCCCCAGCAACATCTTGTGCAAATGGATGGGGCCGGGCTGGTTCCTTCCGTTGACAACGATTCTCTTTGGCGTCGCCTCCGTCACGACCGCTTTCGTAAAGACAACGCCGCAAGCCATGGGTGTCCGCTTCGTTCTTGGGATCTTCGAAGCTGGCATGCTGCCTGGAATCGCCTATTATCTCTCTCGATGGTACTGCCGCGCAGAACTTACCTTCCGCCTCTCGCTCTACATGATGATGGCGCCTCTTGCCGGGGCGTTTGGCGGCTTGCTAGCCTCTGCGATCCTGTCTCTCGATCACTTTGGTGGCCTCCATGCCTGGAGAATGATCTTTGCCATCGAGGGCATCATCACGATTGGCCTCGGAGTCATCGCCCTCGTCATCCTTACCGACAGCCCCAAGTCGGCTCGGTGGCTGTCCAAGGAAGAAAGGGAGCTTGCCATCGCACGCGTTGAGGCAGAGCGTTTAGGGACTGAGATTCTCGACAAGATTGACAAAGTCAAACTTCTTCGCGGTCTCTTTTGCCCAACCACGCTCGGCATGGCACTCATTTTCCTCTTGAACAACATCACCGTTCAAAGCTTGGCCTTCTTCGCACCGACAATCGTGCAAACCATCTACAGGAGCAAGACAGTCGTTCAACAGCAGCTGTTCACGGTACCGCCGTACGTGGTGGGAGCATTTCTCACCGTCTTGTTTCCGTACATCAGTTGGCGCATGGATAGACGAGTGGTCTTCTTCGTCGTTTCAGCGCCTCTCGTCATGGTTGGCTACTGCATGTTCCTCGCCACTGAAACCGCTGAGGTCCGCTAATGCAGCAACATTCCTGATCGCCTCTTCGGCCTTTGTCTTTGGGCCCCTTTCCAACGCCCACGTCTCTGCCAACGTGGTGAGCGACACGGCCCGCAGCGCTGCGATTGGCATGAATGTCATGTTTGGCAATGTCGGAGGCTTGATTGCTGGCTGGTCTTTTCTGCCATGGGACTCTCCAAACTATCACATCGGCAACGGCCTGAATTTCGCCACAGCTGGAACAACCTTTGTGATTGCCATACTCATGTGGGTTTGGATGAAGCGGGACAATAAGAAGAGAGGTATGAGAGATGCGAGCGAGGAACTTCGGGGCTTGTCGGCGAAAGAGATTGAGGACCTCGATTGGAAGCACCCGGAGTTCCGATGGAGGACTTGAGTTATTGCTGGTGTGTTGGCGCTCGTGTGTCTGCTTGCAATGCAAAACTGGCCGTGTTGAATAGAACGACAGTACGGAGTACTTACTCCTAATCGAATATCAGACCATTTGCCCCCAAGAGGAACCAGAGATGTTGCAAAAATGAATGCAATTGTTCCTTGTCGATGTTGGTCCTGAGTGAGTGATCCCTCACTCCACGACCTCAAAGCGAACTTGAGGGGCAAAGGCAAGTATGGCAACAGCAAAAAAGATTGTATGGTTTCGCCCGGGCTCGAACCGGGGACCTTCTCGGTGTTAGCGAGAAATCATGACCAACTAGACCACGAAACCGATGCTTCCGATTGGTTGTTGAAGGTCGCCGTTATTGACAACTAACAGCATTTTGGCATCGTTTGACACAGTAATCCTGCGAGGATTGACAACCGCAACGTGAGAGTGTTGAAGATCACTGCGTTAACCGATGCTCCTCAGCTCCTGACGTAAGCCATACCCTCTATCGAAGGACTTGCGCTTGTGCCGTCCGTTTGCTTGCGGATCCGGCAACTTCCGAGTGTGTCGCAATGGTTCGCTATCGAAATCATCCCAGCTCAAGGGTTAGCATGTCATTATCGAACAAGTTTGAAACGCCCTCACGGCGAGTAATTGTAGCCCCCAAGATCTACAAGCCCAACGTGCCGGCGCAGAATGCAGGACAGCTCAAGTGCACGGTTTCGAATACGTGGTCTGAATGAAATGAAATTGCTCGTGGCCGGACCGAAACGGGAGAATCATTGAGAAGCGATTCGCGGCATTCACCACGGGGTTAGCCTCGAGCTTACGGCCGAGAGAGAGAAAATAGTAGGCCTTGGCGGCGGTCGATCGGCGCGGGTCCTTGCTGGGCATTTGTCGTCGCCAAACGTGGAGCACTAGCGCAGCTCGCATTGGGGAGACCAATTCATCCTAGCGCTGCCGCTCAAAATAAACCCAGTGGTAGAGCAGGAGGAAAACATGACGACATCCTGCGAGTGATCTCGTATTCCCGTCAGCGTGGCTTCGCGAAGGGTCCAAATGTCTAAGTTTCACCGGATTTTACCACCAATGCCGGACGGCTCAGATTTTTGTTGCCGGGGGGGAAAGTGATGCTCCCCTGTTTTGGTCCGTCATGAGCTTGGCATGTCCGTGGCCT